>JAUCMO010000295.1:0-189532 GCA_032399605.1 Melipona beecheii | reverse complement strand
GATGTGGAATTGCGTCGAAATATTTAAAATATTTATGCACTAATTTAAAGAATTATGAATATATTATCATATATCAATACGCAATAAATACTACTCTATAAACTGTTATCATATTATTATTATTATTATCATTATTATTGTTATAACTGTATTATCAATTATAATTGTGATTCCGTGTCAACTCGTACATGTATTTCTGTAATAATTATAAACCTGTAAATATAAACGTGTTTTATTACGTTTTACGCAATGGTCGCCAACTATTGTCAGTCGATTTCAGGAAAATGGTACGTAAATTAGAGTGTGAAAGTTGTGTGTTAAACTCGAGTCGGAGGCGTCCCGGGACGTCCTCCCTAGTTTAGGTCTGAGCCCGAGTGGTATGTGTGAGAACCGTGGAGTGAGTGTGTTGGTGTGTCTGTTTTGCCATTTTTTAAATATAGGGCGTCTGGTTAGGATAGGCAGCTTATTTTCTGGTATGCCTGTGTTTAATTGTAAGTAGGTAGGGCCGGGCAGGTTGGCACAGTTTCTGATCGCGTGTTCCCTTTTCGTGTGTCCAACCTGTTTCAGGAAATCTAATTTGAAAAATCGACAGTAAAATTGGTACAAATGGAGCATGCCACTTGATTCTGCTTTTACTCCTCGATTTTTCGAATTTAGTACCGCGGTCGCGGTCGCAGATAGGTCCCGAAACGAACGTATATGTAGGTATTGCTCGAGCACGCATATGCGAACGGACAACGATCACTACGATCGATGGTCGTCCATGTGTATTGAGGTCAGTTTTCGCGGCTTATCTATTTTCATTTCACTTTTATGTGTTATTTTTTGATTAGCGATTAGAAAGACTTGAGCTAGATGTAAGTTTCAGCGGGCATTGCGCTCGAAGAAAGAAGAGGCTAGAAGCCGAAGAGGCCCGGCAAACGCATGCATTCCACGATTGCATCCATCCAAATGTCGTCCATCGTTAGATCGTCCTTTAGTGTCCTCGCGGGAGGGTCTGATATTTTACTTATCAACTATTTGCTTCCTGCAGTCCAGTTTAGACTGTGAAATAAAGAAAGGAAAGAAATTTGCACAATCCAAACTGGACTGTAGGTTGCGTAGTTCTTCGTTTGATATCGTCCATAGTTAAAATAATTTACAATACACAATGTGCTTCTTTATTTGTAGAAATATTCTTTTGATAAGTCCAATTTTTCATAAAATCGAGTTTGTGGGATGAAGGTAATTCATGAATTTACATATTTGTGAATAAAACAACATTATATCTAATTATATTATTGATCAAAATATCATAATTCGAAGAATTTTTTCTAATACTCTTAAACGGACGTTTATAGTCGAATAGTCGAACATATGCTAAATTGTTTATCCCAATTTTCATCAGTCTTTGTTTTAAATTAAAAGTATTCCTTCATTGATAAAGTTCGATCAAGGACCATCATGTTCAATTCGACAAATAATTTTCGAAACAGATTTGGTAACACTGTCCACATTTTTTGCTTTTAATTCTCATCACTAGTAGTGCTGCAGTGCAAAATCTGCCTGAATCGGTACGACAGGTTGTGACACAAAAGTGGTAATGAGGTTACGATTATCTCAAAATCGTGGCCGAATACATTGTATACAATTGCATTCCATGCAATGTCTATTCATATACTTCGTCTGTGGTCTGTTCGTATATCTCATCTGTCAATCTCATTAATCGCAATTATCGACTGTTCATCCTTTGATTAATTTTCGAAACTTACGCGAGATTGCGCATCTATGTAGATTTTCATTAAAAATTTTGTGCTCGCTAGTCCAAGTTATTTTATTAGAATTCGTGGTTAAATAAAATAGAAGGTCTAATCTAAATTAATCGTCTAATGCGGTAAAAAAAGTTGGTGGGTAGTCGTACACAACTTCGTTAAAAGATCAAGTTATGGGATGAAATTTTTTTTTTCTTGTAAAAATCGCTTGCAACTAATCTTCTTTACTATCTTATCTCTATCGTCTTTTTTTTAACTATTTTTTTTTAAATTTATTGCTGGTTATTAAGTCTGAACGTAAAATTCATCCAATTCTAAGGTTAATCTTTGTTCTCGTTGCACTTCGACATGCCTCGCTGTAACAGTAACACGTGAATTTGCATTTTAAGTTGTTCTATAACGACCTACGAAGTTACATTAGCGTCAGTTGTTCCAGCAGTTTTACCGAAGTTCACTCGGTAGGTAGAAATTGATAGCAAAAAAGACGTCAGACGAAGAAGCTTGAAATTATTTCATCTTCTTGCATCCGACTCGGTTTTTGCCTTCTCCTGCGAAACAACAAACTAGAACGATAATTCAGCTACAGATGTTCGAGACTTTATGAAATTTAATATTAAGAACAAAGAAATATGGTAGCTACGTTCGCACGCTCGGGCAATTGAGTTGTCTCCAAAGGTTTTACAATATCACGAAAAGCGTTATTAACGTTTCTGAATTGTTGCTCGTTCGTCGGATTTAAAACATTTCCGTAAATTTCATTGTAAAAGTTTTTCTTTCACTTTTATAAAGGGCCGCACAATCGATTACGAAATTTAAAAAATTTAAAAATATCTAAAATGAAATATCTTTTTTTACGAAACTTTTTTTTCATTATTATGAATATATAATAATTTTATTCAACGAACGTTACGAAATTCCGAAAGAACGCTATCGTGTCGATAATGACAGCCTATTCTTAGTTAGATCACGTAGTAACAGCAATTTGCGAGACAATTCGCAAGCACAGAACTGCGTTGTATTCCTTCGAATGAAATCCGCGTTGGCGATACTCTGATCCTACAGTCGATCCTCCTTCCACCTTTGGGTTCTGGAAGCAATGTTGCTAATTACTACATACCACCGAATGCGGCATAACCCGCGACCCATGAATTCCACTAGCCTGGCCGACGCTGTACAGTCACGGGAGTCAGTTTTCGTCCGTGTAATCCGTGGAAATTGCGGTTTCCTATGAGCGCAGAACGAACTGATAATATGCTCCTGAGTGGTGTCGGCCGGTTCGTCTTGCATTCTCCGACATTTTCCTGTTAAAATCCACGTTCGAGTATGTGCGAGCCGAAATTCGTCCGATTCCATCGCGGAGCAAATTTTGTTGCCCCGCGCGGCATATTCTCCTGGATCGACTTGCGCTTTGTTTCAGTAGTGGATAACGATCCAGTTAGCTGCATTTTCTATTTCGCGTTTATAGAATTCTATATTTGGAATTAATAGTTCGTGCTTTTAGGTAATTTTACTTTCTAAATAATTCTTATTATAGGTTATTCTTGGTTTTTCTAGGCTACAGTAGGTTACCTATAACAGGTTATTATAGGTTATTCACCTTGTTGTACGATATACGAGATTTGATTAAAAAATTCGCGCAATTTTCAGTTCTTCTCTCGTAGAAACGTTCGATTGAAAAATTATCGTCTTCTATTGCTGGTCATATTACTCATATTTGACCTATTTTGCAATTTTTATTCAGATTGAACGTGCAACTCAGATTTCATAGTCAATTGATCAAGTTGTAATTTGATAGATCCGATGATCCGTTATAATTTGCATCAGTCTATTGTTCGAGAATTTCTAACTAAAAATATAACTGTAATAATTATCAGATACCGCAGTCTATGTGCCTATATTTTTTTCCCAAGAATGAAAAAAAAAGGACAATGATTTTGGATAAATGTTTTATATATTTTATGATAAAAAATTACTCGAATTTTTTCGCCAAGCTCACGTGGTACGTAAATGACAAAATCGAAATGTTTAATTCATGAGTTGTAAGAGGCGATAAATTGATATCACTGACAGGAATTCTTCTTCTATAACGTTTAACGAAGGATGAAAAAAAGAAAGAAAGGAGAGTAACCGTAGAAAGTTATCTCACCGGTACGATGTAGCAATTTGGTATTCATATTAATTCTGGTAATAACTAAAAGTTCGCGGCCGCGTTTTGAATGATCCTTCCCGGGCGAAGAATCACCGCGAGTTGTCGACCAGACAATATGGAATTAATTATAATTAACTGCCATTCACAAAAGTCCCGCGAACAATTGTGCAGTCTCGCCACGACGTTATAATGAACTTGCAGCTCCTATCATTTACATTCCCTTGTATTCGGCCCGAAGCTCCACCTAATCGTAACGCTGCTTCGAGAAATGTCAAGGAACTTGTTTAAATTAATTAGTATGTTATTCGAGCGAGGCTATAACTTTGTGGATTCATCGTTTTTTTCTTTCTCCATCGTGGTTCAACTTCTGACGTTGTATTTTAACCTTCGTTTTGCAAGATGTATTCATAAAAGGGCGAGGGTGAGAGTTCCTGCGATTGTTCGTGTTTTGCATGCATCAAAACTATATAGTAGAGATGTTGTTTGCGTCCTTCATTTGGAAAACTATGGCCCGCAATTTCATATTGCCCCTTTGAAATCTGAATTGCTGTTGCACAATTCTAAATGAGCGAAGCAGAGTTAAAGTACATTCTAGTTCTACAAATTTTTCTAGTTCTAAATGGAATTTAGATTTAAAATTTTTTACCTATTGAACGAAGCAGAGTTAAAGTACATTCTAGTTTTACTAAATTTATTAAACTATTTGTTTAAATCCAGTAGATTTAGATTTAGTAAATTATTTTACCTTATATTTGGTCTAGCGAGTGTAATTAAATTTGGGACTCGCAGCTAGATTTACTCTAGTGAATTTCTAATAAATTTCTATGAATATTTTAATAAAAACGTTCAATAAACGTAGTGACTGAGACGAAACGCAAAAATCGCCTTTCTTCTCAATATAGTAAATTTTCAGTCCTTCCAGATTGTATTAATGAATAGATGGCAATAGAGAGTAAACTGTTAGTATTTGGATGATCAAATGATTCAAGAGAATTTCACGAAATATTTTCGAAGAGGATTGGCCGTTTTCGCGTGATAAGAATTGTTAATAATCGTGTTGATAATCCGGTTGGAAACTACGAGGCTGTTAAGTCACTCACTTCTGCTGTCCGAGCAGCAGAAAATCACAAATTGTTTCGACAAACTGAGCGAACGGAACGGTATTTGTATTTCGCTATACACTCATAAAATTTAGACTCCGGTTGCTTAACACTGCACACAGCCGCGAAATATGAAGGACTTCGCTAACTGACCAACAGTCCGCGTCCTAACGTGATTATCCTTGACGTTTTCCGCTGTTCATTTCCGAAATTACTGGCCAGCCATCTGGTTCGCGTATTTACGATGTTCCGGCGGTGACGTTGGTCGCGACGTTCTCTGCTACATTAATCAATTTTCGCGTTCGTACGCGAAAAGAAAGGGGCGAAAGAAGGAAATTCGGTGATAGAAGCAACACCCGGTGGTGGTACTCTTGTTCTTCCTTGGCTCGTTACGTTTCTACTTTTTCCTCGTTTCTCGCTATCGCGAGAATTGATTATTTATGTAAGCTCGTCGTGTAATATCTTTCAGCGCTCGCGTTATTAAAATATTCCGTGTACTGTTTGCCGGGTTTAACGTTACACAAACGAGTTTTTCTTGATCTTAACCCATCGTTGTACAGTCTCGTGAGCGAGGAGCATATTCTTTCTTGACGTTTTCAGCACGACTACTTCTCTACGTAGAATTTTGCTCAACTGAATTTTAATACGCGCCGAAACAAGAATGCAGTAATATCTATGAAGCGTGGAAGAAAGGATTTTCAAAGGAGCGGTAATAAAGAAATTGAAGTTCCGTCCGAATGTTTTTTATTAGTTTCGATAAGTGGTGCGTTGAAATTGTTAACGACGACCGGCGCGCAACCTTCGCCTCTCCTCTGCTCTCCTCCGTTTTCCTCATTTTTCTTCGAAACTCTCAATCTCCGGCGATCAGAAAACTTCGGAATATCGTAAGGTTGAAACAAACTAGAAGCTGCAGGAAGAAACACAAACGATATTCAAGCTGAAAGAAACGGCGTCCGCCTTTTTCCCTACTTATTTACAGAAGAAAAATTACTTTTCTTGAAACAATACCGCTGTTAATTACGTAAAGCCTTTCGCAGCCAGGTAAGAACGTATCCAGCAGTTTAAAGGACAGCGTGGAAAAGACGCGCAGTGCAAATATTATTTTTCAATTAATGTTTGTTGTTTTACGCTGGTCTAAGGGGCACGATAAGCGATTATTAGCCTGGTGGATTTTTACGCGTTTACGGGAAGTCTGATATTGTGGTCCGATGTGGAAAAAATATGCAAAATACACAGTGTGAGATTCATTACAATCTGAAGCTAATTGCGCACCTAATTAAACACATGGACTCGAGATAAAAATTTATTTCGTTGCATCAAGTTTTGTACACCCTCGCATTTGACGTGCACTTTGCGTGTCTTTGCAATTTGTAATTTCTTGCAAGTATGTATAAAATTCTAATTGACGAACTTTGTCTACGTGAAAATATACGACTTATTGTATATTTCTTCGACTAGTTTCGTTGAGCGACGTTTCACACTTGCCAATTTTTACAGAATTTTGTAGTTTCCAACGATCTCATTTTTCAGACTCGCTTCTGCCTTTATCTCATTTGAGCAAAGAACCTTTAACTGCGGTCTCAGTTGTTTTCCAAGCGTTGTACAATCATTCTCGAGCTACTACTCTGCGAAAGGATTATGCGAATTTCCCCGATCCTTGGAATTCTCAAACGGGGAGAGGTCGACTTTAGCTATTCTTCGAACGACTCGTTCTTCTCCTCGATTCTTTGGAAGTTCGACGTTTGTCTCGGTCCCCGGTCCTTTTTCTTCCCGACTCCTCGTCCGTGTCTTTTTTCCGTCCCTCCCTTCGAGACGTCCAGACTAACTCTCGAAATTTCCGGAGTTTCCCGTGCGGGGTGGAGAGCCGGTTCTGCGCTCCTAATTCCGCCGAATTAAACTCGCCTTTGGAGGCCGAATTCGTTCTAATTGCAACTGCGGTTCGCCGCGAGTAGCGTCAAAACCAACTCCGACGACGTTGTCACGACGGCGTCTGTCGTCGAATTTTTTTCGGGTGGTAAATTGTCCGCGAAAATTGACGTCGTTGCAGGTGAAACGATAATAGATAAACTTTGAGATTCGTAGAAAGTCTGTTTCGCGAAAGAGCTGTTTCTCGTGATTTTGTGCAGTTATATTCCTGAGTAGTAATAAATTTGCGTGAATGGTCGCGAGCTGCCGTGAAATGGCAAGCGTAATGTCACCGAATGCTTTAAAACAAAATAAGATAAGTAATAGCGATAGTAATGTAATGCTGTTTCATAGGTCACCGATCAGTTGCGTGATTTCATCTCGTAAATTATTTAAAATCCACTCTAAGTTCCTTCTTAAGAAGGAACGATTCAGATTTAGATTTTAACTCTTATCGCCACGTTGGGAATTAAAATTTCTCGTTTCTCTTTTATCGAGAGTAGTAAATTTAACGTTTTTATACTTTCAATTTTTCTAAAATTTAATCTCGTCGAGACAGGAGATGAATGATTTCGCGTGGTTCGTTATACCAAATGAACGTTGTAGTGTGATAAATGCGCGCGAATTTGGCGAAAGTGGCAAGTGAGTTTGCATTCCTTCGTTTGCTGCCTTGGAAGAAGTTCCACTCGTGAACAATAATCGAGCGCAATAAGACACTGAAAGACGTTGCTTGGTGGCAGTCGTGCGATTAATCCGGAATAGCGGAACCAATTAGACGATAGCGCTCCAAAGGACGCAGTTAACCATTTGTTCGCTAATTACGCGGCAACGTCGACGCATATAGACGGCCAGATACGCGGGGGTAAAAATACTCGGCCGACGAACGAAAGGTGAAAGGGCAACGCGCATCGTGGAAGGGGAACAGGGTCGCGAACTGGCACACACCGGCTGTGTGCGAAATAATAGGGTAATTGCTATGCCACGGCACGGTAAGTGGAGGATCAGAGCCACGTCTAGCTTGATAAGACACGACCTCCGGGGATACTTAACGAACTTAACTTTCCGGATCGTATGGGCATCTGCTTTTCGAAAGCACGATCCCCTCGCCGTTTCGCTCTGTGCTTTCACCCTGAACGAAGGATGTCGTTCGGAGAGATAATCTTTAATAAACAAACCGACCTCGACGAGCAGTTTCGCGCCGCGCCGCGTCGCACCGCGGCCAAATCTTTCCCAGATAAAGTTGCGGATAAAGTTGAGATCGAGAAGTTCGCCGCTCGATTCGTTACCTCGTTGCAAAATTTATTCGAATTCGTTTCATATTTACATCGAGTAACGTAGGATAGGAATCGGTCGATTTTATTTAAGAGGAGAGGTCACGTTCAGATTAGTAGAACAATTGGAAAGGGTATTGTTAGTCGGTTGATTAACCAATGAATTATAGGAGATTGTAAAGGAAATTTGTGGCATTAAGATAATCGAGTTTCATTTACTCGAACAGTAAGTAATTCAGTAGCAGAGGAGAGTCATTTCAGTTACTATTGTTATTTCTCAAAGTTATTTTATCGAATCCATTAAATGTACAAAAACTTTAAGAGAATAATTTCTCTCTCTTTGTCTCGACCAATCCAAGCAAGCAGTCGATATTAAACGACCATTTTCGATATTTTTTTATAGACTTTCTGTAGATTTTCTTTTTACCTGGAATTTTATTCTTTTGCAATATAATTGGAAAGAAAAAATTTAAAGACGTCTGTTTCTTTTCTTACCTGCTTTATAATTATTCTCCTTCATATTCAAGTGATGTTCGTCCAAAATGCTTTTGGTACATTGATGTTAACATAATCGTGTTTCGTGGTAATTAGATTTGAATGCGTAAAGTAAGTTGTAGCGGCCCTACGATTCCTCGACTACGAGTTTCGAACACTCGACTTGCACAAGCCGCAAGTGGCTGCGCGCTTAGCGTCGAGGTCCTACCGATCTCCGATGTTAAGCAAGCAGCATGCGGAACCCCGCTAGGAGGGGGTGATCCGGGCCCAGCCTTAGCGGGTGTAGTTATAACAACAAGCGTCTGGGATAAGGAGTCGCTGCCATCAGCCCCACTGATGAGTCTAGGCAGTGACTCCGAGACGAAACGCAATCGCCTTTCTTCTCACTTCCTTTCACACACTCCTTCAGTCCTTCCAGCAGCATCCTGGGTCTTTAAATTCTTCACAGATCCCTAAAAAGTAAAGATTGCTTGCGAAGATTATTTGGTGCATTAATTACGGAACAAGTTCTAATAAGCTCCCAAATTGAAGTGAAAATTAAGGAATTTCTTTCCTCTGGTGGGATTATCCACGGATTCGAAGACAGTTGACAGATTCGCTGTACTTTTTCCTTAATAAAAGCGCGAACCTAATCAGAGTTCCGATAAGACTACTTTCAGAATAATAGAAAATTCTTGTTACACTTGTTAATTCTTGTCACATTTTCGTGATATTGTAAAAATCGTTTTTACTACATTTATTGTACATAATTTTATTACAGTGTATTTTTATAGCATTATTTCATTATTGATATGATAAAGTAACTGTGTAATGTAATTATTATAAAGTAACTTTATTATTTCATCATTGACGCATAATTCAATCTATTTGAATTCCAATTGTAACTTCAAGAGTGACACATTAAAACTGATCGGTAAAATAATTTTGTTACGAATGATATCGTCTTGCTCGCATTGCCGTAATTTATGTAGTTAAAGACGCGATAAAACCATATCGCGGTGCTGTACGAAACGATGCAAAATATAGTGCAACCATTTCTCTTCTGTTCTTTTATTTGTACCTCGTTTCTGTTTTATCTTTTATGCTTTTCTGCATATATATATACAAAAGTTGTTATCATTACTGGATATGCACGTAAGCAGTTCAGCACGTCAAGATGGTTTACAATTTTGAACAGCAAAAACCCCGCGTGCTCTTACACTCGTCGACTGCGCTATTACGGTTGCGTTGTTTCATGTTTAATTTTTTTTTAATCGTACAGGTTGAAACAAATTTATTGCTCTCATAAACGAACTTATTCTTATACGGAGATTTGAGATGTTTATACCGGAGAGGAAAAGTTCATTAGTTATGCTAATTCAAAACGTGGGAACTGGAATCTTTCTGATAGAATACGACAGATCAGCAATAGATGTGCAATTTTCAATGTTACGGAGACTTGACGTAATCGTACGTCAAGGAATCAAGTAATAACTTCGACTTATATTCGTATGTACTACTCTACGTGGCAGAGAGAATTCCGACATCAATCTTACTAGGGGAATCATATTCTCTATGCAGATCTTACCGATGAAGTGTGCAAAATTGTGAACACGACACGTGTGCGGGCGTACGGGATGACCCGCGACATCAATCTTCCTAAGATAGTTATTTTAGGCGTTATCAGTGAAGTGTGAACAGTGGATAAGATATTTACCCAGTCTGTGAGATGTTTTCACTAAATGCTGCAGCGTGGTTAAACGTGTATACAACGCTGTTTCGAGGAATAATTTTACACTTGCAAAGTGTTTTAAGAAATAACTCGATCCTAGAAATACTGAAATAATTACGATAACCAATTATTGCAGAACTTATCGAGTCGATGTATGTATGATAGAATACCAAAAAAAAAAAAAAATCCGAGATTTTAAAAATTTGATTTCTCGCAAAATGGAAACTTGCGCTCTTCCGAAAATTCCCCCCCCCCCGCCGTTCGTTGTATTTTCATTTCTCCGAGTACAAATTCTGTATTTTAGTTCCAATGTTCCAAGCCGCGTTTGCACAAAAATGACAGTGTAATTCGAGTTATTGTGGCGTCAAGCCGCGAAAGTTGTTTTTCCCCGGGAAAGCTGTTACCAGCGAATCAAATGTCCGCGAGTAATTTGCGCTTCATTTCCGGCTTCCCGTGCTCGGACCAGGTAGCAGCAGCTACCGCCAAAGCAAAATAGTTCCTTGGCAAATTGAAACGGGCACCGACTTACCGAAAACACTGGGTACACACAGGCTGTATTTACTATTCCTAGCTCGCCGAGTCGGATAAATACGCAAGTCTATTTCGACTTGCAGATTTGCCTTGGTTTCGATGGCGATCAATTGCCTGCCGGCTGCAATCTGTGAAACGAAGCCAAGAGCAAATCGCATCTTCTCCCCCCCTTTTTTTTTCTCCTTTTCACTAAGTGAAAATTTCCCGCGACATTGCCGCCCTCCGTAGTTCATTTCTGCCTCCGAACAATCGATCCTCGTAAAATCGTTGCCTCCACACGGATACATAGGCCGAAGATGAAAGAAGGAGATATTCAAACGAAGGGAAAGGCTGGAATTGAATATCGGAAATGGAAACCTGCGAAAAGAAACGGACGGAGAATTTTTCTCGTTCGATTTCAAATTTCAGAAATTCGAAATGTCCTGCGGTCGGATGGTGTCCTGTGGCTCGCTGATCGATTGTAGATTCAATAAATTATGAAGTCGAATCAATTTGTGGTTCGCGTAATTAAAGATCGAGTAATAATTTATTATTATCACTAGATTACGAATTTCTATGCATCAGTGGGAAATTAAAGGATGCAAAACTTGTTGAAAACCAACCACTGTCTTCTTTTAGGAATGAACAAAATTGGAAATTGCTTTTTCTCCGTCAAACTAAATTATATTTCTCGTAAATGAACGACACATTCACGAAGAATTGCATGTTAATTCGCGTAGTTATTCGGTAATATTCGCAACAGCAATTGCTACGTTAATAATCATTTTCTTCATTACTCGGACGAAAACATGCTTAATATCTCTGCGTATTGTGTTTGCAAAGCAAATTATCCGATTCTTCGTTCTCGCGTGTTCTCCCTGTTCTCTGTTATTCAAGAAAAATACGTTGTTATAGAAAAAAAGGAACGAAGAAAGGATGAAAGATGCGAAGAAGCGTCTCGCAGTTTACGAAGTTGGTCTACGCAAGTGGAATTATTTGTACTCGTAACTTTTCAATTCTGTTGCGTCGAAGGAGCGTTCGAAACACACACGGCCGAATACACATGTCCTTTCGGCCGACAGGGGACGGGTGCGACCTATAATTTAATTGGAATTTAATTTAATTGGAATTTAATTTAATTGAAATCGCTCGTATGCGGCCGGCAAAATGGTTTCGCGTATAAAATACGCGGCTACGAGCCGCTGAAAGTATCCGGCGAAATTTTTGCGAATGTCACACGCACGAGGTGGGGAACGTTTCGCCGCGATTTTCATGAATTTTCCATATTGCGATGCTCCCACGCAGTTACTGATATTATGCCAAGCGATATCCAGTGAAATCGTGCCGCCACGGTCAGCGCGAATTTTTTCCTTCGTTGGTTTTTTTTCCCCCTCTCCCCTCTCCCCTCTCCCCCCCTGTAAAATTTATACCGTAATTCGAGCGCGTGTCAACCGTTCCATGGGAGAATAACGCTCTATTTTCATCGAAGCGAATGTTACAGCGTACAGGCACGCGTATTTCGCGTACATCAACGACTTGCGCGTATCGCCTTTGTATCTTCGTTTTGTCGCGTAACGCGGCGTTCCCGCTCGGCGCTTCACTCGTAAAATTTTATCGCCGTGTTCATTGTCCCCGAATTAATTCCGTTTCGACGATTATGGGATTATAACGAAGGTTCTGTTTACCGTCTGTAAACACTATTGTTTTCATTACTGATGAAATGTGTATGAAACAACGAATCTGCTCGGTATATATAACGTAATAACGTTGAGAGTTGATACAGCGAATTGAAGAGTGCTCGTGGAAAACGCTGTAAGTGTGAAAATTGAGAAACTTTTGCTTCTTTTCTTCGTTCGAAAGTGTTTTACGTGCAAATAGAGATGCTGTGGGTTATAGTAGTTAACATATTACGTTACAGCAATTAAAAGATGAAATTACTTGACTCAAGTTCGACGTCATCTCTGTAAAGAGAAAACTACAAGTGCACAAAGCACAATTCGATCTCTATGTATACTTTTATAAATACTTGAGAATGAAAAAATATACTTTTGACGAATAATCTAGGAATAAATCGAGCTTTTTCTAGAAAAACAGGCGATTTCTTCAATTATAACAGTCAAACTTAATTTCAAAATGGTGAAAATGCGCTAAATTCGTCGAATAAAAGTTTAAGCACTGCTATTTTCAAAAATGTCGCGAGCGTTGTAAATTTTATTAAGCACTTTGCACGCAACGGCCTGATGCAAGTTAATCTGCTCTTCGATTATTAAATTTTATTGAAATTTCGATTCGTCGCTACGCGAACTCTGTCGAATTGTTTCTAAAAAATCGAAAGCGAACACGAGAGAGAGAGAGAGAGAGAAAAGAACTCGCGGCGTACTAGATTCCCGTTGTACGCGTTAAACGCTGTCGCTGAAATATTCAGCAGCTTCGCTATCAAGTTTCAGAAGCCTCCAGTCATTAGGAATTTACCTAACGAAGCGAGAAGTACGAAACCTCGAAGTACACGTAAGGCGACGCAACTCCCCCGGAGGGTCTCTGGTAAAAATGCAAATCTATTTCTGCGTCCGTCAGTTTACTTTGCTCGGTCACGAGTAATTGCCCAACGTCCACAGCCTACGGGCTTCTCCCGCGGGAGATGCAATTCCCGGAGTTTAAACCCGACCAACTATTTCACTCTCCTTTCCCAGTCTGTCTTCTTTGGTCTGTGTCTGTCTTTCTGCCAGCCGGCAATAACAGTAATCAGGATACAGGATTAAAAGGAACGAGGGGCGGCCGTACGGTGGTGAATTGAAATTTTTCCGACGCGTAAAAATAAGAAAAGAAGAAGAAGAAGAAGAAGAAGAAGAAGAAAGAAAGGAAAAAGAAAAGATAGAATTGAATGGACAAGCGTCATTCGTCTCTTTCGACGACGATTTATCTCTTAGCCGAGATCCAATTTCAGAGATTCAAAATTACGATTGTTCCAAAATTTTTTGGATTAATTTCTTGTTTGGCTACGTTGTCCATGACAGAAATTTAACTTTAGCTGCCGGCAACTAATGTGAATCTCTTTTTATGGTTTCCGTCATCATCGATGGCCCAAATTTTATTTCGATCGCCGATAACTATTTTCGACGAATGATTTTTTTTATTAACGTAGTATCAAATCGTGTGACAAATAATTTGAGTAAACAACAGTTTATAATTGAAATTATAAACATATGAAAAACGATCACTATCGTAAATCATTGAGATCCAATAATATACGTATTCCGTATTTCGTATCGATTTTCTACACAACTACAGAAAATCAAAAGTACGTAAAGTTCACAAGGAAGCTCGGCAATATCGTTCAAACTCGATCGTTTGCGTGAATAACTTACCGTTTGTTCTATCGTGATTATTGCAGTCGTTATACATGCACGCGCGTTAACGCGAGCATTTTCTCGTTCTTCCGATTCCATGAACGAAATTCAGAGATAGAATTGAATGGGATGCACAAACAGCACTTTCGCATCGACTTCTGGAAACATTTGCACCCGCAACTGCGGGAAATCGAGTGGACTGTTTTGCGGAGCGACGAGTCTCTTCCGGTTGGAAACGTATCCATCGCACGCAGTGACTTTATTTTTCGACTCTACCAGCTGGCAGAGGATACGGGTGTCGTTGAATGTACGACTCAAAATTAAAATCGTATTCTTTCTGTTTACTTACGACAGCGGGGTAATCTTATCATTGGAACTTTTGACTATTTGCTAAATATAAAATTGACTCTCACTCTTTTACTAGACAAAGAAAGACTCTCGTTACTGTTCTTAAAGAGATTCTTATTAACTTTCAAATCCTACAGATCGTGGGAAAAACGCGCGAAATTCAAATGGCGAGTAGCCATTGATTAAAAATTTATTATTTATTAACATAGAAACGTATATTATATTATTTGGAACACCATGGTGTCCGAATATCACGTAATAAGAATCACTCTAAAGTAGGACTCCGACGATAACAAGAGTTTATTTGAAAGTAAGGTTAGGAGGATAAATGCCAAGTAGTTCTTACTTTGATGGAATCGTAAAAAGGTACTTGGAGGATTTGTTTCTCGTCGCTGTAAAGGCACTGAAGGCCAAAAATGGAACTCGAGTTTTATTGCGTTTTATCGCAAAATATGGACATTAAATTTTCATAGTGTTGTACATATCAATCGTTTGTTACGCACTTGAAGGTTAACGATATCCTAATAATGCGCGTAGAAGACCATCGATACGTTCGGGACGTATCGAACGTTAATAACGTCGACGTTGACGGGTGGCAATTAATTTCACGACGACCGACGTTCGATAATAATTAATCACGCTAGCCTGGTCAATGGATAAATAGATCGTGAACGTTGAACGTCGAGAGAAGACGTAAACTCGCAGCTCGTAAAAAAATCCAGCCTTTTGGACTCTCTCAGCAGTTGCCGAAGTTACTGATAGAACAGAATCGACGTCGACGCGATCGTGACGATAAGAACCTGGCCGTTGCTTCGAGAACACGGTTCGAGGGAATTAATTAAAATGGAATTCTCCGTTCGTAATGGCTCACGTGCGTAGAGGAGAGGGATGGAAGGTAGAGGGAGAGTACGTGCTCGTCGTTAGAGATGGGATCGAGTACCTCGCAAGTAGCTGAACTCTTTACAAGTATTCCCAACGGTACTTCCAACTGTACTTGAATTTAAGCGGCATAGTTTCGAACGTTTCGCGGTTTTCATCTTTCGCCATTCGTACAATTTCTTTCCGGGATTTCCTTCGATTATAACGAATGTGGTGAAATATTATTCTTACAGTTTCTTTTCGGCATTTTCAACGATTCTAATGAAGTTTCAGTTTTTTTTTTTATTGTTTGAATTTTGATTGAGAATCGATAAAGGGAATTTACTGGAAAGTAATTGACAATATATTTTCTGGTTTCTCCGAATTTTCGGAATCTTACAGGAATGTTAGGACAATTTTTAATGGAACAAAGATATTAGTATACGTATGTACATATATATATATATATAAAAACTAGGAACGTGCTTCTCTATTGTATCGATATAAATGCGTCTGACGTACACGTGTGAGAATTGGACAAAACAACAAATTTCATTTTGAACGAATCACACGTATACCTAGAAGAAGAAAGATATAATAGAAGTTTACCATCACTTTCATGTTCCATTTGTGGGTTTCTTTCAACTTAGATAGAACTTGTGGAAGTTTCGAATCTTATTGAACATCAAACTGCTCGTACGTTTTCGAAACAGGTATCCCAATTCAGAGTTCGAAGGCAGCTCGTACATCTAGCGAATAAACATTGTAAATGTGCCCGTTGAAACGTTTTTTACTTTCGAGTAGCGCTTGGAACATCTGAAACGACACTTGCACACTTAGATATCGAACTTGATTCCTAGGTACGTACTGGATTTGATTTCATTCCTTCATGAGTGAACGGAGTGAAATAAAGAAAGAAAGGAGAGAGAGAGAGAGAGAGAGAGAGAGAGAGAGAAGGATGGTCGTGCGTCCGGGTTCCAATGGAACTGCGATTACAATTCGAGAATGCCGAACAGGGTTGAAAGCCGGCGATATCCATGTGGGGAGAGGGGGTCAACTGCCACTCCCCGATCCCGTGGGCTACTATTCTCCGGGTATATCACCCCGCAATCTCCTCCCGCGGGCCACCTTTCTCCAATGGTGAGATCGTGTCTCTCACCACGGCTTCGGAATTCGAATTGTAATTTCTGACCGCGCGTCTCCGTACGGGCCGTTGCCCTGCCATTCAAAATTCGTAATTCGGATTGCGGATTCCCGCGAGCAGCCACGATCCTCGTCGCACATAGTCCTCGACGATATAGTCCCCGCGGCTGTAAATATGCTCGATACGTGTCGTTTAATGAAGCCTAGAGACGTCTCGAACATCGCGGCTGAGGAGAGCCGCGGGAATTCCCCAACAAGCGCACGGTTTCAACATCCACGGCTGCGAGCGTTTCACGCTAATTAGCGTTACGATCTGACCGGGTTTGTTGAGGGAGGCCTCGCGCTCTCGGTTCCTGTCTAGACGTTTTCCGAATATCGGCTTTGTTCGATGGTCATTCGGCGGTGTGTTCGACAATCCTTGTTCCGAGGAAAGGCGAAGGAATTTCACGCCTGGTGGATTCTGGGAACTCGCGCGCATTCGCGGATTTCGGCAAAAAGAAAAATATCATTCAGTCGGGTATTGTGTTCGTGGAATTTGATTCCTTGGTGTGAATTTCCATCTATTTGGAGGGAGGGTCGAAGGCTTGTGTTATTCAATGCTTTTGGTTTGACTACGTTCGAAGAGCATATCTCTCTACCATGAAAATCTTATCTCAAGTGTGCTAGCAATTTAATTAGTCTTTCAATTTCTCAGGTCTGATAGACACACAATACTGACGTTTTATTGTATTTGTATTTCATATTTAATTTAATTTATATTATGTCGATTCCTGCATATTTCTCGGCTATACCATACATAATATGACAGGTGTGTTCATTTCCTACTAAATTAATAATTAATATAACTTAATATAATTAATATAACTTAATAAATTAATATAGAGTACTAGCATGCTAAATATACATTGACTCTGTGTATTTCACATACAGCAAACAAACTTTTGGTTTGTACATTCCCGCAAACATCTAGAAATATCACAAATCTTTTTCCTTTTATTGCTAAACTGAGTGTAAGATTAAAAATATCAAAATTCGAGGATCGTAGCCAGGGATTAAAAATCAAAACACATACGCGCTCGTAACTTTTCGCTGAATAGGACTTAAAAACGAGCGCGGGTTCTACACACGTTCCCAATCGCGAACCCGTGCTCCCAGATAGAAACGATGTTTTCGTTGCAGGCGTCCGCGGGATAAGAAAAGAAGCCAAAGACAAGCCGGAGTTCTTCCAATAAAACGTACACCGCGGGAAGCGAAAGCTCCAAGTGGAAGAGGAGAAGGGCACGAAGTTACTGGACGTCACGTACGTGACCATGAAACGATCGATATAATTGCGCTTCCCCGGCGAGGATTCGTTATCTCGATTGTGGTAAAGGGGCAGACCGAAATCTCTTTGCCAGAGATGGACGGAACTTTGACGGGACGATGGGTTTAGGATTTGATGAGGAAAGAAGTTAGCACTCTCAATGTAGTTACTTGGAAGAAGTTTGGTCGACGTGCGTCGTCGTGCAAAGTCGCTTCCGTGCGTTCCGTCGCGAAAGGAATGGCACGTGGAACGTATGGCACGTGTTTTTAATACTGATATTTGCCAACATTTTATCACTAAAAGTGATTTTAGCGGGGATAATCCAGAAAATCGGGCCTCTTCAGGTGCAACGCTAATGCAACGAAAATTAGCGATTGGTTGATTTGGGTCACGTGATTCTTGAGAGGGCGTAGAATAGTGGGAGTTTTTTGTTTAATCCTTTGCTCAACACTATTATTAGGTACGTTGGGATTTTGTTTGCTAAAGAGGGCATCATTTTTTTTTTTTGAGAAAGACTCAAGTATTCATCTCGATACACTTGATCCAACGTCTTTCCAGTTTCTTAATTCCATTCGTGTAACACGACGTATCCAGCTCTTTCGGCAACATCTTCACTCTTACACATTCTTCGCTTCATTTTTCATTACAATAATAATCTGAAACTCATATAATACGTACAATGCTATTTTGAAAGGATCAGAATCAATTTGTTCTTTGAAAATGACCAAATTAAATAAATTCTTCTGTTCTTTATTGTATTATAAAATTTTCCCTATTTGTTTCTCGTGTTCATTTCACAGGAGAATTAGAAATAAATTTCCATGTTTAATTAAAAATTCGAAAACTGATAACTGTTGTAAATGACTCATTTAGTATTTCTGTAATGATACATTGACATTGAATGTAACAAGTACACGATGTTACAGAGTTTCTACTGCTAATTTAGGAAACGAAAGCGGACATAAGAGAAAATTATAGCGTTAACGTAATAGCAGAAAAATAGCAGATAAATGTTTGTGGCTACTAAATAAATAATTTAAGAATTGACGAGCTTATAGACGAGGAACAATTTATTCGAATACGTCTCGTGGATCATTGATTAGAAAAACACGCTATCCGAGGCAGATTCAATCGCGTAATACGATTATAAATTAACGACTTTCGACTATGAAATAACGTCCGATGCCGTGGTGGTATTCAAGAGTATGAAATTTACAAAAAGGAAAAAAAAAGATCGCAATCATGTTTCGCAGCTACGCGCGCGTAAGTGCATAATGTTATGGCGACATCAAAAATTAGATCACGCGGCATCATTTAATTTCCTCTTGTATCCTTTTCTTTTTTTTCTTCGTACTTATTACTCGCTCAAAGGCGAAGTCACTTTTTCTCTTTTTAATTCCACGAGCAATTTCAAGGAGGATCCGTTCCACGGCCATCTTGCTCTCATCTTGAAGCTCGTACGATAACGGGCATCTCCTCGATACGGATATCGGCACGAAACTAAATTTTGTTTTACCTGCCTAAATTTTAAAGGAAGAAACGCCAGTTTTTGAGATCCTTCGATGCGCGCTGAGCGCGAGCCTCGAGTGGAAAGCACGGTTAACGCGATCCCCGAACAACTCGCGGTGATATTAAACAACGCGGGACGCCTGGCAAACGGAGAAGATGGTTACTTTGTAAAACGCAGACGGCTCTATTAACCGGCGGGCGCGTTATCGTCGGGCATGCTTTTGCGAGACGGACGGAGAGGGAGAAGACAGAAAGGAGGGAGACGAAAAAAAGAAAGACACCGAGCTTAACTGGAAAAAGGAGCTAATAACGCGGACTAGCGTATACAGACACTGGTTAATGCCGCTCGTAGCGGCCACTTTCGGTGGAGTCTCTCGAGAGTGAAGAAGAAGCTGAAGAGAATCAAGATAGAAGAGAGCTCGAGAAACCTGGCGGTAGCTGAAGGGTGACGGAGAAGTAGGGCGGGATGAAAGACAAAGAGAGAACGAGAGAGAGAGAGAGAGAGAGAGAGACGGCGAGAAAGAGGACTGAATGGTCGAGGAAAAGAGCCGAAGGGGTAGCCGCGAGCTACGGACCGTATTATGGAGTAAAGTAAAGGGAGGCAAGTGCTGGCACGGAGCTAGTCGAGGGTGAATTTAATTCATAATTCGCCACAATGTCTACTTGCCGGCAGCACGGCTCATCAAGGTTTCACGAGGCCTTTTTCTTCGGCCGTTGCCGACCGTGAACTCGTCTCTCCAATGGAGGACTCTGTGAAACAGATCCGCGATCTCGCGATGCCGCGGCTTGAATACAGGCCAAAACATAGCGGAGAAGATGACGGTTTGTTATGTAAATGTATCTCGATTATGGAATGGGAAAAAGGTTGGAGATTTGGACAATTGATAGAAAAATTGATACTTTATTGTTATACAGAATGGTCGATCCACTGTCCATTGATGGATCGATTCAACCTTTTTGATATTTCATCGGGCAATGCCTATTGTTAGCGCGGTTTCGTTCTCTTTGTTTGAGACCATTAATTATCAACTGATTTTCGAATATCTACCTGTTGAAGGAGAATTTATTTGTTACATGGTTTATTCATATCTGTGTAGATTATGGACGCGGGTAGGATTTTTAGACAGACCAGTTTTATTAAGTATTCTGTGTGCTTTCTAAAAATTTGCATACAAAAGATTCGAAAGAACAGTTTAATTATCAAATTACACAAGGTACAATCTTCTAACGAATAGTGATGTACACTGATTGACTTCTTAGCTCTTTATACAAAATATGATGAAGTACGAAATTAAGCACAGGGTGACTCCATGCGAAAGCATAAATTTAAGGCGTCGATTTTCGAGAAAATTGGAAATTTAAATATACGCGGTTTAAACGTACGTGGCTTCCAGATCGAACGTGTGTGAATAATCGTTTCGAACGAGCTTCCGTTCCTGAGCAAATAAATTTGGCAAATCTGCGTGCACTTGCATGTACCGACATTCTAGTATAATATTCGCGTTCATTGCATTAACACTGTGATATAATAAACGATACAAGTACGGCGCGAGCACGAGTTTGATCAAAGTGCGGAGCGAACGAGCACTGATTCGCGCACACACTGTAACACGATTATCGCGCAGGGATTTAATTACGAAGTCTTATTCTAAAATTATTTACGCAACCTGTACGAACGCAACTCCATGTCGACATAATTTGAATAATTCCTTCATAAGCGCACGATAAGCATGCTTTTGCATTACTCTCGCGGTCGTAAAACCATGGTGCACCGGTTGAAACTTGTTAGTCCGCGAAATGAAAATCGGACCTATGAATATTTTTCACGACCGAGTAATTCTTTCTTTCCTCCTTTTCTTTTTCTTTTTTCTTTTTCTTTACGGTCGATTTATTAGCACGATTCAAAGGCTGGCCTGAGGTGGCTCCGCGGTTGTCGACTTCGATCGCTGTTCTTGAACAGCGATCCTAAATTTGCGTACAGCTCGTAAACGAAGTCGTTTACCGAGCGACCAGAGCTCGATTTTATGGACACAGTGCTTTGAGTGCACTTCGTGCGTACCGCGCCGACTCTTTATTCTCTCTTTCGTTAACCTGTTTCAACCATCGTCAGGAAGGAAAACGTAAAAACCGAGGAACTCTGGGAACAAAGGCAGATCGATAGCGCCGGAAGCTTTTGCGTTATTCTCTTCACCGAGGAAAAAGGGGAGGAGGGAAGAAGAAAAATAGAAAAGAAGGATAGAGATGGTGCGCCTGTAAATTTGACACTTGTGGTTCATTTCGTGGTGGTTATAAGTTTAAGTTTATGAACGCTATTAGCTGTTTTTTTCTTTATAACTCTTCGTGTTCCTCTTGCAATTCTTTGTACTGTGATACATCTGACAAAGTGTAAGGTTTACACGTAATTTTATACGTACCCTTGAGGAAACGTAGACGATTTTCATTCCGCGTTTTACGTTTCGTGTTACTGGCATTTGATGAATGTAGTCTTTATATATATAATATATACGGTGGATTCTAAACGATTGGAATAGTTGAGTGAAATAAACAATAAACAAATAAATGAAAACAGCATGTAAATTAATACAAAATCCAGAGACTGCTTGTACAGCAACGCTCTGATTATAAATAATTAGCTGAATAATTCAAGTTTAACGAATAATCATCATTTCGTTTAGTTGTAAGAAGACATCATTATCAGCTGATTGTAGTTATGAAGGGTTCGGGATGCACGATGAAAAGACGAATGGAATTTGAGGTAGTGAGTGGGAGAAGAAAGTTGGTTGATACGTTTTGTCTCTGGGAAGAGAAGGGTCACTACTGCCTAGATTCATCAGTGGGAGGATGGCAGCGACTTCTTACCCCAGAGACGCTTGTTATTGTAAACTACTTCTGGCTAGGTTGACCTCGATCACCCATCATCCTAGCGGGGTTCACTGCTGTTTGCTTAACATCGGAGATCGGCGAGACCTCGACGCTAGGCGCGCAGCTACTTGCAGCTTGTACTAGTCAAAGTTCGAAACTCGTAGTCGAGGAATCCTAGACCGCTACAGTTATTTTTTCCAAATTCAAATTTGAAAACAATAATTATTATAAATAATTCATTTGGCGTAATTTCCAATGACGTATTGTATTAACGAAACAACGAAATAACAAGTATAGAAAGTAAAATTTTCAAATTGTACTACGTCTGAAGTGTTAAAGGTACTCTTTGCAAACGATATATAAAAACGTTTAACGAGGTTGCGGTAGATTAAACATGGCGCAGGGGTGCAGGGGGATGTGTGTAACCTCCGAGTGAAAGAAATCGCCGGTGTACGCGCCTTCACCGGAACAAAGCCAATTTTTTCGACGCCTTGTCCTTATCCGCAGCTGCTTTTAGCGCGTTGTTCTCCGAGCTGGCTGTTTTATTACTTCGCCACGGCGAAAGTTCAAGTTCCCACAGACGTTTCTCGGTAAACTTTGCGATCCTATCGCGAGAGGAATTGCCGCGCGATTGGACTGCAGGGGAAAATATACGATTGCTCGCGCGTCCCTTTATTAGAGCGTAGTAACGAAAAGCTCAAAACGAGCCTAACCAAGCCTGGAACCTAACTTAAATACTTCTCTGTTTCGCGCAATTTGAAATTTGGATGGCATGTCTTCAGAAATATTTTTTTAACTAGCTCTGTTTTTGAAAGTGACGCTTGGAACGAAAAAAGTTTTACTCTTTGTACGTTACTCGCTTGTTCTCATAGCTGGAATAACCTGTCGATTGCTCCGCTGTTTTCAAATTTTCAAATTTTCAAACTGGATCTTCTGAAAAACGAAACTTGAATGAAACAAATCGTTTTCTTTCTTTCGAATTGATTTTTGCACGTAGACCGTATCGCATGGAAAGATGTTCAGTTTTTGTACACGAATAAATTTCGTTTGTCTGTTGTGTGAGAGTTTGCAACAGATTCTACAGTTCGTTTATTGGCTCGACAAACGACTCTTCTTTATGCCAGAGAATATTTCTCTAAAACAAATATATTGTCTCTGAACGTTTATTTTCGTATAATATCTCAAGAATGTGCTCGCTATTTTTTTTCTCTTTTTATATTACGGGAAAACGCGAGAAACGTTAATCGCGAGTCTGGCGGGCGCCGTTTGCAATTTTCCCTGGAATCCGCACTTTTTTCACGATGTTTCGACAGGAGAAGCAAACGAGCGAGTCCGTACAGCGATCGCCGCGTGATACATGGCCCGGGTGCGCGCGTATAATCGAATTAAATTCGCCCTTTCGTCGCGAACGAATCGCCGTTTAGACGACGGGCGTAATCAAGATCGGTCGCGTGGCTAGTCCGAGTTTTCATCGAGTAAAGCCCAGCCGTGGGAGGGTGTCCGACGATTTCGCACAATGTGAAACAGCAGATAATCGCCGGAGCCTCGGGCACAATGGTTACGTGGAATCATCTTTTCCCGATTCGCATTGTCTTGTTCGCTCGAGCTATTCGAGCCAGCGCCACTCGACTGGATTGCACTCGGAAAATAAAGCAATTTCGGTCTCGAATCGACCGATCTCTCGTTCGTTTGTCCGCTCACGTCGATCAAAATTTGCGCTCGACATTTCGTTTCGAATTCACTCCGCTCGAATGAAAAGAGCGATTTTAATCGCTTGTTCTTTTTTTTCGTCCCCCCCTTCTCTCTCCCATTCCCTCTTCCTTTTTTTTTATATATACATACATGTACCGTATGTATTATACAGTGTTCATTGCTGCGTTTTTCGCTGGACGTTACGATTCGATACACGATTTGGAACATTTATAGGTTTTCAGAGGGCAGCTTTCCCCGTTTGGAATTGCCGAGTATTGCGCGATCGACGATGAAAACTCTGTAATGCTTGGAAAAACACGACCGCGTGCGGCTTTGCAATGATATCGTTGATCTTCCTTCGTTCTATATATATATATTTATTTATCTATTTATTTTATAACAAATGAGAGAGAGTTGTCCGATTGTAACGCAATACTGAACACTATTTCTTGCTTCTAGGTGATAGAAAAATAATTTTCTTGCTTTCGTTGACTCCTTAGAGAGCAGTCGAAAGAAACTCGAAAGGCAAAATTCACCCGAGTGTGCGATGCATGGACGAAAAGCTTATCCAAGTCAAATCAATACCGATTATATGTCGAAATATCTAAATAAAAAAGGTATAATTGTATTGCTTTTTGCATGTAAGTTAAACCGGTTATAAAAGTGGTAGTAATTTTTAAATAGACACCAATAAACTCTTCTCTAATGATAAAATTTTCATCGATTCGTTACAGCCTTTGATGTTGGAGTTATTCTAAATATTAAATTACATTCAATTGGAAAATGTATTCTCTTCCAATGTGATAATTTTGTCACATTTTTGATTATGTGTCTGTTAACTTGACCAGAAATTGTTCGCTATAATGGTCTTTAAGAATACATACTGTATGTCGCACACTCTTGTGAGAGCAATAAAGGTCGTTTTACGTATGTACATACAGGAGGATAAATATATTTTGTAGCAACCTATAACGCTCGTTCATATTGCAAATCAGTTTTTTTAAATTTAATCTCCATCTAGACTAGTACAAGTTACGGTAGAAAAAAAAAAAGTAAGTCTACTCCAACGATTTCTCTGCCCCTTTGTTCGTCCATGTCGTTTATCTTGAATCTGTGTTGAGCCACGAATGGTCCCCGCGAGCAATCCGTTTCCATTCACTCGGCCGACTCGATATTTCGTACAACGATCAATTTTCCCGAAGTATAAAGTGCCCTTTGCGATCAGTTTGCTCGTTTCTTTCATAATCAGAGTTCAAAAACGTGGCCACCGACCATTGTGACAGCCACTGGCTGGCATTGGACGCGCGACCGTACGAATAAACGTTGTAGCCATTGTACGGAGGCTGGGGCAATAAAACCAGAGCGAACGGCGCCCACTTCTTACGTACGTCCATGGCCAGAGCTAATTAAAACAAACCGGGCGGGCGAACGTCGGGGCTTTATTTCCCCGTAAATATTGAGTCTATCGATAAACGCGCCGCAACGGAAATATCGTGCCGATTCACGAAACGTTTACACTCGCAGCTCACGTGCGCCGCGCTGTTAGCTTAAATTTCAATATAATAGGCGATCGTGAGTTATTTCGTCGTAAAACCGCGGAACGAGTCGCGCACACGTGAACGCGCCGGGGCTCGGTGTGCAACGGGCGGGCTATCACTTTTTAATTTCACCATGGCCACATAATGTCACGCGTCGCGACAGTTTTCCGCGTAAACGTGTCGGTCGCCCGGTGGCGGGTTGAACGGTTGCGAGCGGCGAACAGCACCGAGCTTTCATTTTTCCAGGTAATCCCGACTTTTGCAGCTTTCGCCCGTTCGAATGCCTCCCCCCTCCCTCCCCCCCGGGAATGCGGGACCCGATGAGGCCGCGATATCGATTCTTTTTATTTTGAGTTCGCATGGAATCTACGCCGGGACTAATTGAAGCTTCGGTCCGCAGCCGAAATAATTTGCCGGATGACGTGTAGCAATTTAATGAACGTAAAAGCATCGAAACGACGCGGCGTGTGGTGTGTTTCCGTCAGGTTTGCCGGGTTTTACGCTCGGAACGAATATTTTGGGTATAACGCGCGTCGAAACTTGCTCTTTTTGGGTATTCTTAGTTTTTGTAATATTGCAAAGAAAGTACAGTTTCATAAATGAAACGTCATTGATACATAAATGTAAATAGATATTTTTAAATAACCTAGAAAACCAGTTCCTTATTTCACACTTTCATTTAGAAACATACATGAATGCTTAAATATAAAAAAAATGAAAAATAATAATTCCAAGAAATATTGTACAACGTACGGGGGAATTGATTCAGCTTCAAGTTTTAATAAAGTGTAACAAACAAGAACTACTGCGAGTATCGGATAAAATTTACGATAACCATAAGAATTCAAAATTTACCTACCAGTAAAAAAAATAACAGCTTGATAACATAAATTGAACGCGATGTTACGTCAGACGGTAACAAAACGTTCATCACGCTCATAGTTTTTACAGTCTTGTTCCTCCATTCTGTTACTAACACAAGCAACACAAGTAACTTCACGCTGAGAGATATCGATATTCTCCTCGCATCCTTCCTAACAAGCAGACAAAAATCACGGATCCCCCGTCAGAACGCAGACAGCCAAACGCGTCGAAATTTCAGGTATCCCCTTGATTCATCGGGAGAGGCCCCCCCTGACTCATAATCACGGCGTGATATCGGCGCGTGGAGGAAAAGCCGGCGGCTGTCCGAGAAAAGTCACGCGGCTGCCCGTAAGCCGACTTTGGATCCGGCGTGAATTAATCCCCCGGTTAGTATGCGGATGGTGAACCGGCTGTTACAACATCGCCCGGCAATAACCCCGCGAAATATTGTGTAAAGGCCGATATACCTTCCGGCAGGGCAGCGCTATCACCCGTTACTCGGCCAGACTTGTGCCCTGTTGCTTAACTTCCACGCACCTATCTCCGCGCCACGGCAAACACACGCCACCCCCCGTTCGTTTAATCTGCCGATCTTAGATAGAGACTCGGCTCGTCCGTGGATTTTCCTCGGCGACACTTATCTCGATCCGCCGTTGGTGTACTCAGGCCCTTGGTACACGTGGGCTCCTTCCTTCGAGTTTATCGCACTGCGAGCTTGATTGGCTGGCTGCGAAAAAAAAAAAAGGATCGGAAACGTTGCGAAGCTCTTTAATAGGTTCTGTTTAAAACACGAGCCGCGGAGCTCATTTAAAGAACGTTTCTTCCCACGTCGCAGGTTTCGGTTGGAACGGGTGGGAAGAAGTTTCGGTTTGAAGGAAGGTGAGAATTTGAAAAACAGGTAACGGGTAATTCGATCTTCGAAGGTTCTTAATACTAACATTTGACAGTTAACTGTCAAATGGCTAAATATAATATAATCTGAATATATTTATCGTAGTACTCACGTAGATAATTCACAACTCGAAGCTTGTTCGTACTTCTCTTTGGAATCAACAGTTGGGAATATACTTGGGAACAAAAACATGGTATTCGTAAAGTAGCGTTGATACCTGCGTTTCGACCATAATCGTTGGTTAGTCGGTGTGTTTGCTCAAACTACAATTGTTAAATCAAACTAGTACTTGATAGTCTCTGGTAGATATTTTTATTTGTTTTACAGAATTTTTCTTCACAAATGTTTCAAAATAGCTTGTTTCCATGATATTCGTATTTTGTTCTTTTTATCGAAGTTATTCTAACATAAGACACGTTTATAAATAATATTCTCGTCAAATTTTTGCTAATGTACATTCACTTTGTAAATCGTTTTATCTGACTTGATTTAGTAGTATTATTTCCCTTTCCTTATCCGAAGCAAACTTTTATGTTTATGTTCTTTCACTGAATAAATTTCGTTCTGAATAAATAATTAAATGGAGAAACGTTTGATAAATTATTACACGTTTTGATCAACGTATATATTTTATATATATATATATATACATATTACATGTATACGAAGTATTATACACTTTTGTCTGTTTTCCTCGCAAATATTTACTTTATCGAAGAATAATTTAATTTAGATCGTATTTATAGTGGCTTTTCGTTCAAAAGAGTTTAATTGGAGTTTAACATAATCTGTCACTAAAATTACAATTGTCATTTTTAAACTTCTTAAATCATTCTCTTTTCCCTCGATGAAAATATAATACAGAATTCGCATGACCAATTCATCCGACTGCGTACGTACAACCATGGTTTCAGCTCTTAATTAATCCTAATGTAGGATAATCCCAAAAATCTCTTTCGAAGAAGTACTAAAGGTTGGTGATACACATTCACCGGACGTACAAAATGAAGCAGAAACAGCGTTAATCATGTATCGCAGGATTAATACGAGTGGCGCAACTCGCACGGTGGTGTTTAGCAAAATTAATGCAGAGAATGAATTACACAAGTGGCTCTAAAGAGGCGCGCTATACTGTAATTTTCCTCAATTTGGCCGATTATTCAGCGAGCCTCCATTTAATCTGTTTGCTTTCGTATTGCTATTAATTTTGGTTAATGGAACTTCGATTAATTAAACCCATTGATGGTATTTCCAATTTCGTTCTACGCTCGACGATGGCAAACTTTTTGCCATTGAAACAGATAGTGCAACAAATACAGGAAATGAAGGCGCTATTACCTTCTCGAAATGGCATTCTTACGCTCGGGGTGAATATTACTGGATCCCGCGCTGTTTTTACGCTCGAGCAACATCGCTATTACTGGCGAGGTAACGAAGCTGGTAAAAAAAAAAAAAAAAAAAGATTAAAATCCAGCCGACATCTCATAAATTTAACGTGTCGTTTCAGCACGTTACAATAATTTACATTCAAAGATACAGTCGCGTTTGCACAGACGAACGAAACATTTTTTCGATGAAATGTATTACGCGTGCCTGAGGCTTCTTCTTTCTGTTTGAAAAATTTATTAGCCATGATAATAGAAAATTATTTTTACGCACGGAGTTGTCCGTCGTCGACGCGCTTGCTGTGACAATATCGAGCCGGGTCTTCGAAATAAAACGAGCAACGTGGAATTTCCGTTTCGGAGGAACGAAACTGACGTCAATGGTGGAATATTCTCTCCGCGCTCGGAGATGTTGTATCGGCGGCATGTCGCGAAAGCGAAGCGGCGATCGTAAGCACTTGGTAATTAAGGATTTGCGTCCGCTGACGTGGCAAAGCAGTTAAATACAAATCAACGCGGGCACTGTCGTTGCAATATCACGAAATTAATTATTTCATTTTCTCGGCGCGCCTACGCTCCTCTCGCTCGCCGGCGACGCCTCGGACATCGAAACAGAATTTTCAAGTGGAATTTAAAACTTCAATCGGACTGTCCCTTCGCGATACAAGTGAAATTTCAATGCCGATAATTGATATTAGATTACTACCACAGCGGTAGAAACGATCTTTTGGCAGGATTTTTGTTGATTTTCCGAGGTTTGAACGATTCTTTGTAGAATATATATAAAAGTTCGTGCTTTTACTATTTAAATTTATTGAAAAGTTTATTGGTTTAAAAAATAAAGGCGAAAGCACGTGGCATCGTGTTCGTGTACAGAGAATTTATAGATACATTTTTAATGCCTGTCTACGATCATGTATTGTGTCACGAAAGGGACTAGAATGTACGAAGCGCCTTTAATATCGATCTTGCTCTATAATAATTTCATTTATAATACACGAATGGAAGTTTTAGCATTTTAATTTTAACCAGAATTATATTTAATTGAGAGGAGAAGAAAAGATTGTAGTTATTTGTGGTAATTGAGAACTAATAATGTTGTAAATGAAGTACATTTAGTACCTTTTTGTAATTGATGAAACGCGGCAGTAAAGCCATAAACATTGCAGTCCAGTGTGAATAAAGTTAATCATGTTCTTTATGATAGAGATACTTGCGTGAAATATCGATATTATTTTTTAAAATAATTAAAATAAGAATCAAATTACATTATCCGATAAGTAGTTAAAAAATTAAAGTGGCATATTACAATATAATATTTTGCAACATTAAAGTAGTATATTTTGTGATCTAAAACTTAGGAATTTGCAAGTAGGTTTCCTGGATGGTGTCTAGAGAATATTAAAGGGGTGTCAATGATGAAAGAACAACACGCATGATTTCTTTTTCCAGGGCAGTTACTTCACCCACATTTTATTACATATATCGAGTGTATCCATAAGAATCTCTCTCATTTGTTTTTTCATGTAAATAACAACATTCAACTCAACGGCGCAAAGCATAATAATATTATAATAATATATCATGTAACATACAATATATATATGTATATATAGGTGTATATACATATATATGATATATCATTACTTAATAGTCCCTCTTAATTCGTATATTTATATTTATATATTTATATATTTATATTCTGTGTTATGTATACATATATACCTTCGCGTTTAATTCGTTTTATTCGCACGTTCTCGTATCAGTATCATTTTCGCCTCGAAGTTCGAGGGAAGCTGCCAAGCCTTGGAAAAGTTGTACGCGACTTTTGTCCTTTCGCTTCGAAATTTATTCAATCGACCATCCCCATTTAACGTCTCAAATGGTAAAAATCAGTCTACAGTCTTTAGGTTTTCTATGAAACAGTTACGTATAAATCCTTAGCAGTTGTTATTACGACCAAACAAATGCGAACATCGATTTTTATTTTCTACAAATAAATCGTCGGTACTTTAATAATTATTACGTTCCGAAGAATAATTTTACGTGGTAAAACGCCAAACGCTCGGTACAAGAATTTTAACTTTCATCAATGTTTAAACTCCTCGTTATCAAACGCCAATTATCAATCAAACAAACGCAAACGTTGATTTTTATCCTCTATAAACGAATCATTCATATTTTAACAATTATTTGCCAGAGGATAATTTGATATTGTACAATGCCAAAACACTCGATGCAAGAATTTCAACGTTTAAACCGGGCTTGCGCATATTTCATTTGAGATGAAATAAAAATGACAATTTGGAGTAATTTAATTTGTTATCCTTATTTCAGAAACGATACAGAAAAATATTGTTTCATTTGGCGCGAGATTTAAATAAATTATTTACGTATTTTATATTTTCTATGTAAGAACTAACTGAAAGAGAGATAAGTATTCGAATAAAAATTTATTCAGATATAAGACAAAAGGCAAAAGAAAATCCTTTGATACCAAAATAACAAAATAATTTAGAAGAAAAACATCTAACTAAGTAAGATATTATTCTTTTTGAAATATATATATTCTTTGAACAATATCCAAGCCTGGTTTAAACTTTTCGTAATCAAACGTCAGTTCAGTTGTTCGTACGTAGGTACAACGATTACGTTCATCATCGGCGCACGTACTAATTAACACACACACTTAACGTACGCAAATGGAAGCGAAAGAAGAGAAGTTCGACGTACAAATTTCCGATTTTCTTCGATATTACCCTGGCAAAATACCGCGCTGCGTTTTCTTTTAAGTTTAGTTTAACTTGACGGAGCTTCTCGTCGAGGTTCGAGCGGAAACGATGCGACCGACCAAACCTTAAAATAACTTAACCTCTAACGACGACCGCGTCCATCGCGTCGATTTCGTTACACGCTAAGGTCAAAATATCCCTCCTATGGTATTGTTTACTTTTCTCTATGCGCCACCCCCACGCTTGTTTACAATAGCCGTACAAAATCCGGCGAAATCAGTCGAACGACCAAACGAAAATATCATCATTGCAAGGGGGGACTCAAGCGTTTGAAGCCCACCTCTTTTTCGTCCAAGTGCTCTCTCGAGTCGTGAAAATCCCAGAGACACGTACTATCTTTATGGAAATCGTGCAACAAGTTTTGGAGCAAGGCTTTAATTAAATATTTGAAAATAAATTCTGCTTTGATAATAGGATATCAATAAAGGAGACAAACGTGTTTGGTTAACGGAGTTTTGGGATCGTGAACCATTTTCCTATTACTAACATGAAAACTGAGAAGATTATTTATATTTAACTGTGTTCTTTCATTTTTCCAGAAATATGTTTTTTTTTCTATAATAATTAGTTTTTGTTTAAACGAAATATATGTGTAAAAGAAAATTTACTAGTTTTAATTTTGCGTTTATTAAACTGACACTCGGATTAAAATATGAATTCAAGGACCGCAGTTTATTTAAACAATGCTATAAGAACTTCAGTTTCTTGAAATTTCACAAAATTGTAAAATTCAATTTAAAAAAGTAGCAACGTTCTTCCAATATCAAATTGCATAAGGAAATTTTCAATTTATTTCGACATTTGTTAGCGTTACATACATTTCTGCGTTATTTCAATGAAACAATCTTCTCCGTTGCTTGCAAAACTGTCTTTTTATCCTGTCTCTCGCGTTTCATTGCTTTCGCCTCACTTTCATTGACACGCGCGAAATTTGAAAACTGCAGCGAGTTCATTAACCCCGGGGATCCCTCTGAATTCGAAGTTCGTCAGTTCTCAAGTTCGAAAGTTACGGAGTTCAGAGTTTATGCAGAGTTTAAAGAAAATGCCTCGCTTCTCCTCGCTGATCCATCGCAGTACGCAAGTTCCTTCTTTCGCCGTGTTTTTGGCGAAATGGAAATGTAGATAAGCTGGCTGGATGAAATTGGTAACTCCGGTTCTCGAATTTTTCTTTCTTTTTAACTTAACTGTCTCTCAAAAGCCCATCACGAAACGGCATTACTTAGCCGTTTGTAATAAAATGTACGCACGCATGTACGCACGTACGTACGTCGCAGAATTGCATTCAGTTGACAATTTTAAATTACAAATTTGTTTCGAATATTCTCTCGTCGATACACGATACGCTCGTTGTCGCGATATTTTTCACTTTTCAATTTCTGATGAAACACAGTCGATAAATAACGATCACGAATGAGTGGCTTTTTAATCCACGCAAAGTGGCAATCACAAATTTCATTCACGTTGGTATCCAATTATTATTTATCGCAGGCAAATTCGTAATCGTGAAATTATAATTCCCAGTGCTTTACAAATGCTTTTAAATTTTGGTTTTCGTTTCGATCGTGCAGTGACGGTCGGAAGAAAATTTCGCCTGTTGCCTTACGGATTCTCTTCCCACTACGTGTAATTTGCTCGTAGCAATTTTTAATTTATAGAATTGGAATCCAAACCTCGAATTCAAGTTCTGCAAGGCTACAGTTTGTTTCTCTTGTTTCAAATTCGTGTGCTTCTTCGACTAAATTAATATTATTCCTTTGCAGTGTTATAATTTTAAATGAACTATTAACCTATAACTGGTGTCTAGAATATTCCTACTATTCTATTTTTTTTTTTACCCAATATCATCAACACTACTTTTATTTATTTACGAAAAAATATTAGAAACAAGTTCGACAAATTATTTCGAAGAAGGCTCTGATTATGAGTGGTTGACAATCGAAATTAGAATCGTTATATTCTAAATTCTCAGAGAAAATACGCGCAAAGCAAAAAAGTTCAAAAAGAAAGAAAAAAAAAAAAAGTGAAGAATGCTCCAAACTGTTGTCGATGTCGGTGCGTAGAAAATTAAATACGCGTCAGTGGGATTTTCACGTTCTCGCAGCGTGCCTCAAACGAAGAGACGTCGAATTCAAGTCGCTTGGATCGTTTCGCTTGCACGAGAGCGGCCATAACTCGATTCCTAGCCGGACGCGCCGGTGTATTTACTCTAAATTCAATGCAAAACCAGGGCAAAAAGTTCCCGCGGTGCGAGAGAGAATCCTCGACGAGTTTCGCGCGGCGTGGACACGAAAGAAAACGATCGCGAATTGAACGGCGCCGCGAGAACCTTTTTGCCTCTCGTCCCTTTCTCCCCGATGTCTAAATATTTACTTATTTAGTCTATTTACTCGTATTTACAGGATCCGCCAGCTGACGAGTCGAACGTTTATTATGCTCAGGCCGATATTCGTATGGTGTGTATAGTGTGCGCCATCGTTCTCTGTGTCTGTAGAAATTAGCTCGAGAGGAATACGGGGGCGCGAAATGCGCGAGAGATCACCACGCCTCTCCTTTCTCGCCGCGAGGTGAGCTGCGTTCATTTAATTATCAAGCGCTCGTTCGATCGGTGTGATTAGACTCGCGACGTTGCGCGAACTGGGGATAATCCGAATGGGTTGAAGTTTCGCGCTCGACTTTCGACTTCTTCGAGATTCGTCGTAATCGATCGCGGAAAGTGAGATTAGCGCTAACCCTCTGTAACTAGAGTTTTCATTTGGTTTTGAAAAACGTTGATCTGATCGATTGTAACGGGGGAAAGATGATTTAAAAATTAATTTTTAACACAGTTAAACTGAAAAATCTGCGAATTAATAAATTGTCGGCTTGCACGCAAATTTTTGTACGCATATTTTCGTGAAAATAAAATTGCAAAGTAATTGGAAAGGATATTTTGGATATTTTTACACTGATGTCAAGATGTTATGGAAGGTTAAGAAAAATGAACATTGTTGACAATGAAATAAAATAAAAACGAACGTTTATTAAGAATAACACCGCCCGGTATTAGCACTGTCGAGCGTCTATTGCACGTATCCTGCTTGAGAAACTCTACGAGTGATTATTTCGCGCGATAATTGTTCGGGCGAGACTTCTGTCGAGCCTGCAGTCGATGGATGTCGGTGGTTTTCTGAATTTTCTCGACAGGGTGGCTCGTGCTACCAATAGAAACCGTTCGAGAGATTGCAACGTGTCTATACCTTTGTTTCGATCGAAAACATTTCCGCGTGACGAGCAAACCTGTCGGCTGTCCGACAGAGAAAGAAGTCCTCTGGAAAGAAGACGTGAACCTCAACACGTACTATCTACATTTACTCGTTACAAAAACAAACGTTACCATACATTGCTCTTCGGAGGAATTCGTTTCTCTTCTCTTCGCAAATTTTCTTCAAAAATATCATCTCCCTCCCTTCCTCTACGTCAACGAAGAATAACTCAGCTGTCACCCCTAATCGCCGAAAAATATTATGTACAAAGGATTTCGCCTATCAGCTCTACTATTGTATCTTATATGTTCCACGTGTGCGTAACGATTTCTACGGAGAAACGATGAGAAGTGGTTTCCACGGTTGGAGGAGAGATCGAAGCACGAATGCCGTGGAAATTCGGTATCTGTCATTCGTTAGGAGGGAATCGCGATCCCTCTTATACACGCTCGAGTCGACGACGAAATTAAAAAGATCCGCCGATAATAAGTCTGACATCGTGATCCTTCGGCTCCGCCTTTCTTTTAATCCGTCGCGGGCTTTAACCCGTTCGCGTCGAGCTACGGGACTCTCGAACCTGTTGCTTTAAACAAGATGTACGCTGAATAATGGATATTCCTAAGTAGTTCGAAGTCCGCTTTAAACTGGCGCGGCCCCGCCGACCGTGTTTGCGCGTTCACTGAGAAATTCCGAACCTCGTTAATTAACACGCGAATAAATTAATCGCGCGACGAGCTAACGAACGTTACCGTTACGTCTGTGCGACGGAATCGCGAACACATGTCCGCGATACGTGACATTATACGATACGAGGAATTTTAATACTAGAACTACCGATTAAAGTGTGAAATTTGCAACGGGGAAACGAGTGAACAAAGAACACGACGACGAGCACGAACTTTTATTCATTTATGTACACTGGTCGTTTAAATTTCGGATAAATAAAATTTACTGGTCGATCTAATTTTCTTCTCGAGTGATAATTACGTATATTTCAAATAGGAGTGGAGACTGAGACACCGAATGATATTAATTTGATGAAAATGTACATTCGAGTGTCAAATTTCATAGAGCGCATTTATCGGAAAAAAATAAAAGCATTCTTAATCATTCTTAACCGAAAATATTTAAGCAATAAAACTACTCGACGAAAAAATCTGTCAAATGCCTGAAGATGCATCGTTGTAAATCTAAAAAATTTCTATGAAGAATTATCAATTGGTCGTTTTGGTAGTTCTAGTATTAAAAGGTCGATTCCTTCAACGAAACTTGCGATAGAATCCTGTTTAATCGACGATTTAACGATTAGGTGGGTGAATATGAAATGTCGCTTTTTTACACATGAAATTTTAATTTGTAATTTCTTTAATCGAAACAATTTTTCCAACAACACGTATCAAATACAAATAGAAATTCTTTACGTATGAATTCCATTTATCTGAACGAAAATTTACATATTGTCCGATTAAACGAACAATATGTCGATTTACTCATTCTTACACGATTCTTATTATACGAATGAAAAATCACAGTGATAGCCAGAATGAGTCTTACTGTGTGTATGCGAATCGCTATTATACAAACTGTATAAAGTCAATTTTTTCATATGAAATTTTAATAGCGCGCAATTTCTTTATATTTGATCGAAACAATTTTTCAAACGGTCAAATTCCGTTATTCCAGATTTATAATCAGTTCTGGAATTGAAAAATTCTCGAAGTAAAATTGTTCATTTTCTGATATTTCGTGCATCGAAGAATTACTTTCAGCAGCTTTCACGACAATTTTCTTCACCTAAAAAAATCAAACGGACATTTTAATTATTCACGATGGCTAGTGATCAGATCCCGATATATTTTCGTTGAATATATGCAGTTCGTGGCTTTCTTTCTTCTGGCATGGGCGTTGATCGACGATGAAATAAAACTGACATTCAAATTCAAATACACAACAGACATTTCATACACGGATTGACCTAATAATTTACGTTATCTCGCAAGCTCATCTTTTTCAAAGAAACACGACCGTGTCATTAGGAATTCATATAAGTTACGCGAAGAAACTTGTGCATCACCCCGTATGTACATCGCGCGTGTTTCGGATTATCTTCACGACTAGAACGAATTAAAAACTCATACCATTTGAATTTCAAAATATCCCTCTGTGCAACTCAAATGGAATTTTCATTCGTACCCCGTAGTTATTATTCAGTTATTTTCCTTTTCGTTGAAATACCGACGCGTATCTCTGTAAAAAAAAAAACATATTTCATGAGCGTTTCAATGCGCGCAGAATTACAATTAATTTGCGTTTCCGGCCATTCGAGATCAATAGCAGCCTTTTAATTCGGTGGATTAAAATCGATCGAAAGGCTCTGTGCCGAAATTTTTTTCTTTTTCTTTTTTTACAAATTACTCTGGAAAACGTCAAAAATTGTCAAAATTCTCTCTCTTTTATTTCTCGTTTCTCGATCTCGTTTCTCATTCTTCTATTTCTTTTTATTATTATTATTATTATTATTAGTATTTTTAAAAGTAAATGATCGAAATTGACGTTCGTGATTACAATGAACGGCGAAAGCTGATTGGGAACCGAAAATTTCTGAGTGGTATTCCGCGTTGCCGATAAACCTGCAAAATTATTTGTGAAAGGCTTTCGCTGTTTTGTTAGGATCCGATGGAAACGCTTTATTCGCTTACCCCTAGCGCGAAACTAACAAAGCCGCGGGCAGTAAGAATAAAATTCCTTTATCTCTAATCGTTTCCGTCGTCACTTAAAAATCGATAACCTACGCGTTATTTATATATACTCTGTTTTTCTCCTTCTTCTTTTTTTTTTCTTATTTTCTTTTTCGTTTTAAGCGTTTTCGATATTCCTTTCATCGTCGATGATATTGTACGTACGAGTTTTGAGCAGCTGTCTAGTCGACGTGGACACAGGACCTCTAAGGAATATATTCAATCGTGACGAAAGCTGCCTCGGTGCGTCGCTTTCCTCTCCCTTTTTCTTTTGTCTTTCCTCGTTCAATTAATTCCTTCAGAAGTAACTCGCAGATCCCTGGTTTTATTCATTCTAGAGTTGCATCGTCGAGCTTGTCCGAGTGTGTGTAAGAACTCGTCTATTGATCTTTTCTATTGATCAGATTTGTGAAAAATAAATTACGCGATGGAGGCGAGTTCGTTCGAAATTTATTCGCAACTGAATAGGAAAACTTGACGAGGATAATATGTGATTAATAGAAGTTTCTCAAGAATGTATAAATATTGACAGTTTAATGATCGGACTGTGGCAAAGGTTCCGTCTTTCTTGTCTATTGACAAGAATAACGTATGATCTGCAGATGTTCATTCAACTTTATATTTCCACGAACATAATTAAAATGAAAAAAAATATAATCTAATTTTTGTTTCGTCTACCAAATATATCTTAATTTCAATTTGTCAAAAAATTGCCAGATCTGAGAATCATTATTAAAATTTGATTACAATTGAAAATAAAGGTGTTAATGAGTTTGTGCATATTAGTATCCTATAAATTTTTGTTTAAATTTTTGTTAGAAAACGCGTGACCGTCCGCAGTCTGGTGATCAGAACGAAGATATATTAATCGAAGCTCCCATTTTCCGAACTTGAAAGACATTTGCGACTAATAATATTCCGCCTTCGATATTCCTCCTATATTCTTTTTCCTTTTTTTCTTCTTTCCGCTTCTTCGCGAAAGAAGTCCTCCTCTGTACAGAATCTGACGTTTTAATCTCAAGTATCCAGATGGGATCCGCGATTTGGTATAAGAAACGGAACGGCTGATAGAAAGGAGAAAGAAAAACCGGGGGAGGGAACATTTCGCAGACGGTACGAAAAGGGGAAGGGAATCATTCAAGGAGAAAAAATAGAGGGGCGAAATCGATGGCGGAGACAGTTTACGCTTGCATTGCTCGCGTTCGTTCTTCAACTGGTTCGGACGAAAATGTTGATTGGTTGGACGAGAACTAAAGTTGCTATTGGTTGCGAGATAAAATAATTAATCAGACTCTGTACCTGCTAATTATTCTCGTTGTTATGTCTTCAAAATTGATAACGTTGCAGTAGATTACGTAAGTCGATACTAAGCTTAATCATCTCTAGATTAAAGTGCAGATTTTTGTGTATTTGTAGGAAAAATTTGAAAATTTGAATTTGATTTTCTGTAAAATAATTTTCAATCGGATTTTCATTTTTTTGATTACATTCTTAAAGATATAAATTTGAATAAAAATCTGCATTTCAGCATTATACGAACATGCTCATGTAAATAATACGGAATAATATCAAAAAATGATACTCATTGAAATAGATATATTAATGACTAACAAAAGACTGTGATCAAAAGTGTTTCCATTCAAAAACATTTTTTAATATTACAGTCTATCTTGCAACAACTTCACTTGATGATATTTCACTGTCAAATATTTAGATACATCTTTTCAAAAATTTAAAATTCTTACTTTCACTTTTATCTTCTTGCACAAAACGGTACAAGTAATTTTCAAAGCTGCTGGTTCGAAAGATGAAATATTAATCTTTAAAGAGACACTGGTATCCCGAGTAGAGAGAAAGGAAGAAGTAGAACAAAAAAGGGAATCAAGCTTCGAACAAAGAAATATAATTCTCAAACAAGATTCCGCAATAAACCAGTCCAAATAACAATCTTCGAGCTACCGACTGGTGGAAGATTTGGAATATTAATCTTCAGAAAGTGTCATTTGTACTCTAAACTGCTGAAGTAAAAGAATATAAGAATTTCTTCGAATATTTACACAACGTGTAACTGTTCCAAAAAGGTGGAATGACGGAGGAGGATCCGAGGAAGTGAATTTTCAAACGGAATTTCTCAGCCAGAACTTCGCGAAACTATTAGTTTTGAACTCGAACAAGCTCGAGGGAGACTTTCCTCCAGCTCGGAACTCGAGATCGTTGGCGCGTCGTTCTTCGCGGCGACAGTACGGCGTTATACAATATGTTACACTGAAAGCGATAGTCGTTGCACTTTGTGATTTGCCCATCCTTCTCTTACCATCTACGTTTCGTGCATACCGATTAGTCGATAGAAATTCGTTTTCCATCGCACGATCTCTCTCGTCGCGTCTTGCTTTCTTGGACACTGCGCTACACTGGCTTGGCACGCGTAATTATTACTCTTATTATTAATCATCCTGTTCGTTCGTGTTTTAATACGACACTAACTACTCAGTCGTTCACCCTTTTTTCTCATGTACGTATGTATATGTATGTATGTATATATATATATATATATATTTGTTTATATATGTATGTGTGTGTATGTGTATGTGTGTGTGTGTGTATGCGTGTGCTGGTGTTACAGTACGTCGTTTGTCTATCTCTCGCAGTCGTAATCGGTCTCTGATTTCTTGTTCTTTTATATCTTTTGAAATCCAGGTTAATTACACGTGTGATCGACGTCCAACGACACGGCTATTTCCAGTTCTGCTTATCGAATGATCGACACCACGACCAGAGCTATCATCAGAAGCAATCCCGTCGTTGTCACGTCGATGGCTGAGTCTGAAAATAGACAATTTGATTTTAGATAGATCGTAGATACTATTGGAATAATTGAACTGAATTCATGTTAATTGTTTTCGACGTCTCTCGCTGATGCGATTTGCGTCGAGAGGAGAACACTTCATCGATTTCGGTAATACATCGTGTAATACCAAAGTCATTTCATATCTATATAATTATAATACGCTTTGAAATCGATGAGATATATCCTCTCGTTGGAGTTTTTTAACATGCACATAATGTAACAGTTGGATGCAAATTCGGTATTTTCATTGTCTTCCGCGACATTTTATATTCGATATGATTATCCTCCAACAAATCAGTAAAACAGAAGCTTCTCGTCCTTTCTCAAACTATCTACGAAAAGTAAAACAAAAGTAAGAGTACCCTTTATGGATATACTCGTATTAAAAGAGATTCCTAGAGATTGAAAGTTACTCGCGAAGATACTCCTTCGTTGTGGTATTGAGATGGAATTCACAAGATATACGTACAATTAAATGCAAATTTGGAAAAATAAATGAAAATCTCGCGAATAATTAATTATCACGCTAATCTTTACACGCAAATCCAGCGATCGTAGGGGTAAAGAGTGTGCTCGTATTAAGAGGAGACCAAGCAGGAGGAACCAAGCACAGGGAATCGCGTAGGCCGGCGCGGCGTGAACATCGGGACCGTAAAAATCACGCTGGTTGCTCGACGATCAAAAAGTTCCTCGGTTGAAAATATCCGGCCGTTGTTTTCCGGCGGAGAGGCGGGCCGCGAACGTCTCGTCTCCTCCGACGAGACGATACGTCGACGGCGAAGGGCGAGCGCCGGCGAACAGACGGGGGAGAAGCAGACAGACGAACCGAGTCGGACCGAGGAGGAAGAGCGAGCAGAGCGAGGGAACGAGGAAGTCGGTTATTTTTCCGGCTGGCCTGGCCCATACTTTCAGTCATTATTCGCTTCGAAAGAGATGTATTCCTCTCCAGCCCCACTCATCTCTAATTACAAATCAGAAACAACTCGGCGGGCCTTCACCTCCCCCCCAATCATCCTCCTTGCCGTCCCCTTCTCCAGCTCATTTTCCGTTTGTTTGTCAGGCTATCCAGAGGTAGTCACCACGCTCGCCTTTCCTTCTCCCTTCCCCTTTTTTCCCTTTTTTCTTCGTTCTCCTTCTGGAGCACTCCAGCCCGTTTCCTTTCGTCGACTTTTCGCGGCGTGGTTTTGGTGGCTGCGGTGCCGATCGAGCCACGACGCTTCGTTTTGCCTTTCTTCTTTCGTTTTTTTTTTTGATAATTTTTCATTGGTGGTAATTTCCGCGGCTTTCGCCGTTACTCGTCGAGGTTTCTTTTCTCGAGGCGGAAAGGAGTTGGAAAAATTTATACAAAAAATAAACGAAGAAAGCTATAAGAGAGTATAAAACTTGGAGTTTGGGTAAACTCTCTTAAAATCTCTTAAAATGCACATGTTGCAAATCTGTGGTACTTGAACGAATCGTTCAAGTCATTTTCACTTTACTTTGGTAGGAGCATTGTTGATATGGCTATCGGCGGTGTTTGTTTATTTTAGCCAGTGGATTTGTTGCATTCCTTCTTTTCGCAAATATTTATTAAAATAACGTTTCAGTGCTCGGTTTTAAACAAAATATCGATTCTATACGATTTACTTTCAGTAATCGACGTACAGCCTCGTAATTTGAAAATAAAACGCGGAGTAAAAATTGAATTTTCATACTTCGTGGTTCACATCACGAGTACGAATCGATATTACAGGTTAAGAAATTATTATAATATAACATGTCCGTGTAGCCACGTAGATGTGTAAATAAAAATTAAGCGAGATTTTTCAATGAAATTTTACTCTCGTAGATAGAGTACACAAAGGAAAATTGTTACGGACATTGCATGCGCAGCTATCGTAGAGTAAACATTGAACAAGAAAATCTGTGTAGAAACAAAAGGGAATACCTCGAACGGCAAACAGAAAATAAACGTGATATCATTGATAGATTTTTTAAAGCGTCATTTTCTCTCTCTCTCTCTCTCTCTCTCTCTGTGAGAATAAATAAACTTTTCAAGTTTTTCGAAGAAACGTATAGAAGAAGCGTTTCAGAGAGTCGCTAGAGATAATTTTTATTATTTATTATCGCACGTGGCGCAATACCAGTGGAGACATCGGCGACGCGTTTGAAATAATTAAACGAAAATGTCCGCTATTTAAATGCCCGGGTGAAAAAACAGCAGACTCGGGCGATCACAGGGAACGCTGTACTCATGAATTATCTATCCAGTCGTAGGAAACTCGCGTTTCGAGCGAAATGGTTAACGGCATGAAAAAACACAGCGAGCAGACAAAACGGGGATGTAAAATGGATATCGTTGGATTGGAACGAAATGTACAAAATCAACATCGTTTCGTTTTTATCAGTAGTCGTCGAGCTCATTGTTGCCCCAGCCTTGGCGCTAAAAAACATTGTTTTTACCGTTTTAGCCCAAATCATCCCTCCCTTCGACGCAAATTCAATTCGATCGATTCGTGTAAATACAGTTTGTAAAATTTCGAAATTTTTCAAACGGGACGTACGAACGTTCCTCGAGATAGCTATTTTTGTCAAGATCCTTTCGATTGAACAAATACGTAGAATGGTCAACGACGTAATTGAATTGAATTGATCGTCGGTAATCGAGTAATGCAACTGCATTTACACAGAAATACTATGCAATACCTGTTTAATCTTTGAATCTTGTTGATTTTCATTCTCGTCCCAATAATTTTTTGATCGCGAGTTATTTTAGTAGAAAAGGAATTGAATACAAAATAGATCGTTTAATAATCGCCGAATCATGGATTTATGTAAATTAATTTTACAAAGTTAGACATGGATTGACAATTGTTTCGACATTCTTGTTTAAAATTTCTTATATGGATTTGTCGCAAGGACACTTTTAGACGCAAAGGAAGGAAATTAATGTCAATGGAGATGAAGAATGTATCTCGAAAAAAAATTCGTTCTATAAAGAAACAATAATTTCCGTTGTTTGGATATATTAAAAGTTCGATGCGACGCGACAACGTCGTAGCCGACCGAGAATAAAAGAAATGAAGTAAACTAAAATAGAGAAACGAAAATGCTCAGACGCGTTTTCGACATTTCCAGTAGATTTCGTAATTACACTCGCGCGGAAGTTCATTTCCAAATTGCAGAGTCGTGTAAAATTTTTAAATAGAGAATAGAAGGCCAAGATCTTAAACCTAACCCAAACCGTCAGTTTCTTTACTTTCGTCGCGGCGTTGATTACGGCCGCCTTCGGTTTCCTGGCGAAACGTGAAAAAGTGAACCGTCCATTCGGATTCGCGATAAGGAATCAGTTAAAAAGGCCTGTTTAACTAAATCGAATGCACGAGGGAGTCTAATAAAGCGGCGGAGAGCCCGGGGATGGAACTGGAGAGACCCTCGCCTTTAGAAACTTGCGGGGTACAACGGTCCGGGGCGATTGCCTGCGCGAGACAGTTCCGAACAGCTCGATATCGTTTGGTCCCCCTTCCGGCTCGCAGTTCGAAAACGAATTTAACCTGAAGGTGGTCCGGGAACGAGGAAGGTAGGGGTTGTCGCGCTTCGACCTTCGATACAACGAGGTTCCCGAGCTACCAAAGAACTGGAAGTACTTATCAAGTTGTGGAAGCTCGCGCGACGCCGCGTTCCCGTCGTTCTCCGCTCTCTTTTCCTCCCTTCTCTCTCTCTCTTTCTTCTTCTTCGTCCTTTTTTTTTTTTTCTTTTCATCCTCTAGCTTTCCTCCAGCGAAATTACCTACTTCCACGGGACTATCGAGATCGCGCGCCGGCGGAGAAAACGGATTTTCACACTTTCCCATTATGCAAATTCCTTTTAAAAAGAAACCACCATCGCGGAGAGCCAGCGGAGACCGTCGAGCTGTATCGATAGCGGGCGCGAGGGGGCGGCTTTTTCTCTGTCGAGGAGAGCAGGTCGGACCGAGACGAGGAGCGCCAAGTACCCGCAACGGCCGGGAAAGAAATATTTCAATAATGCCGCAGGCCTCGATGAATTTCTAGCCGGTGTTAATCCCGATCCAGACAGAGCTGCCGTCCCAGGTGAGGCTCGCAGCCTCTGTCGTTTAAACGCCACGCTGTGCGGCCACGAAATGCCGGATAAACCGCAACTTCGCCGAAGAGCCGACGGAAGAGCGAGGTTTTGTTTCCTTCGCGCTGCTGCTCATTCGCCGCTCAGTCGCCCTATATGGCTATTCAAGCTGGATTTCAATGGGTTCCATTACCATGGGCTTGATATCAGGCTTCGATTTTCGCGTGGCCGATCTGGCCGGTCTCTGGTTCGTTTTCGTTCTCGGCTCATCCTGTCTCCCGCTTCGCCCGATATCGGCGTTCGAGGGGTTATTATTAATTTTTCCGAGTGGGAGAAACGGCGAGACCGCGTCCTCCGTTAATGAGCAGCCAAGAAAGAATTCGACGGGACTCGGGCGGAACGGTGTTTGTCGCTCGTTCGACGATGCTATCGTCGTTCCCATTGTCACCCGGCTGGCTATTCTTGGTTGTATCGGGAAAGTTGACAATTCCTTTCGACGTTATTGGCAACGTCTGCTTGGGTAAACGTTGATTGGGCATTGAATATACTTTTAATGGAACGATGCTTTATCGGGGTGAGAAATTGCCCGCGGCACCGGCTGGCTTTTCACCGTTATAATTATTATAGACGGCGGGTTTTTTATGCAAATTCACGTCTCCCGGGGATATAATTAAAAAAAATAACGAAAGGAAGCGGAGAATTATTTCCGGATATTATACGATAATATACAGAGGGACGTGTCGTAAAATAAGATAGGGAAAGAAACGTTAATATGAAAAGTATACTGTACTCGTAGTATTATATAAAATTGTCGTATCGTAAATGCTAGCATTATTTATCACGTACGATAAACAGAAACGCTTCGTAAAAGGATTAAACATAAAATATTACAAAAAGCACTACGCTCCGGATACTTTATTTCCTTTTTTCTTTCCATGTTACGTGCATTATGTGCAATTTTAGACTCTAAAAGTCATCATAGAAATGCAAATTCTCTTCGTGACACAGGGATCGATCTATATGTAATAACAAGACGTCTAACGTTGCGGTTATGAAAGGGATTATCTTCTTTTACATATTCTTAAAAAACTTTTGATCAAAATTCAAGTTTAAAGAGGCGAGTAACTTTCTCGTGAAAAAAGGAGAGAGAAAAAGAAGGAAAAAGAAATGAAAGTAGCAGGAAAGTAGTACCGAAAGTTGTATGACACGAAATTTCGTTCGCGTTTTGCCTGGCAAGAAGTTAATCCAACAAGATCGGCAACTTCAACAGCAGCATAATCCGCAGCGAATCTCTGACAAAAGCTTCGAGACGCGATAACTCGGGTTCCACGTACACGCTTTAACAGTTCCAACGATGCTAAACCGCCCCGGGATTTGTACTGGCACGATCTACTTACACTCCACTTATCATTGTGATGTATGAACGAAAAATCACAGATAGCGAACAGACTGCTGTTATACTTTATAAATTCAAGTATTTTATCTAGATAAACTGGTTGTCTTCCCGTAGGTGAGACAACTAGTTTACGCAAACGAAGTTCTGCTATAAATAAATAAACGAGCAAATCCCGATCAATGAAAATACCTCGTTTGCACGGATCGTCATCCACTTCCTCATTTAAACGGAATAATAAGAAACCATGGATCACGACGCGCTGTTTATTGTGCACTGGCGTGCATGGTCGTGAAAAGCAACGGCCATCGACGATTCTCCTCGAAACAAGGAAGTGAAGAGAATATTAGCTGCGTCTGTCGGGCTGTCTCGTTTGAAATTGGTCCACGGTTACGTGTAACAACAGAGCTTACCGCTGTCTGGAGTCCAATTGTAGTTTCTTTTCCTATCTGGGTCGCTCGATTTTTGCTCGGACTTGCCGATCTCGCTGAGGTTCGACTGGAATTTATTACCTGCAAGCAAAAAATAGCCGGCCGCTTTAAACGCGACTTAACACACGTGAATGGGATCGCGAAATTACGCCAGCCTCTGGCCGCTGTATCGACCAGTCGGCTGGTGTCTGTTTTAAATGAAAATATGACGACCGGCAAATTAAATGCAAATGTCCTGAAAGTTTTAACAGTAGCCACTCAAGAACGGACTCGTTCCCGTTTCATTTCGACTCGCGCGTTCCAGGTTGCGCCCCCAATTCGGCGACCAAATCGCTACACGAAAAACGCGAACTTTTACAGCCGTGTTTGAATTGATAACGCGTCGGTCGTTATCAATTGAAACTAGAATAGCTCGTTTTCTTTGAACGCACGACTGCTGATATTTATATGTATAATTTCGCACTTTTATAAACGCAACGAAAATGTTGCAAACTGCAAAATTACACGAAATGCGTAGAATATAAAAACTTGTATCCCAGTACGATTCGTCTCACTGAAAGGCCCAGAAGTAATTGTTCCGACTTTTTTGCCATAAAATTTTATTTGAATCGATAGAAAACAAATTACAGGCGCGATCGCTCAGTACCAGACAACGCCACTCCTACTCGAGGTCTACCCCACGCCCCCTCGCGAATCACGTGATCCAGATCAACCAATCGCTAATTTTCGTTGCATCAGCGTTGCACCTGAAGAGGCCTGATTTTCTGGGTTACCCTAAAATCACTTTCACTGATAAAATTTTATCGAAAATATGGATTTGCACGAAAACCCGCAATCTATTTGTAACAAGTATAACGTTGTAGATCCTTCGATCCCGCGATCCACAAAAGTCTCATTGTTACAAATTTATCGTATTTATTACATCATAGTGTAAATATCGATCCACGCAAGCTTATTCGTTTCGACGAATTTCTCGTTAAGAACCAATGTTCCAAAAACAGAGATAAAGAGAGGAAAAGAGTGAGACAGTTGTTTGTTACATGCTCGAGATCGTGATCGTTGAAAATCAAGTCGAAAACGGATGAAACGTGAAACGTTAAATTGTTATCCATCGCTGAAATCGGATTACGCGCACGGGCACGCTGTGAACCAGAAAATCTGATAAATGGAAAAATATTTCACTGGTTTGGATATATTTCGAATTTCCCTTTTTTTCTCTCTCTTTTTTTTCCGTCTGCCGATATTGTTACTCGTTAATACCGCGTTAATGTTTCCAACTTTGAGCCCGAAAGTGTTATTTTTCGAAAAGTCGTTGAAATTTCATAATTTCATATCTTCGATCGTTAAATAAATCGGATTTCTTTCCAGTTTTTTCTGTCAAATTGCAGTATTGTTTTGCAAATATGTAAGTTTCACTTTTTAATTGTTACGAATAATTCGAAAATTTTAATGATGTACATGTAAATATAATTAAGCAAATATTAGCTTTATTTCAAATAAGGATCCAAAATAACAGTTTGAAGCAACGAATCGCTTTTGTTATTTCCATTTGAAAAATAACTTGGAGAAAATATACATAATTTCAACTTTGGCGAATCATTTACAAATTTCGCAAATTCGATTCGAGCCCACTCGTTCGAACAAAAGCTCCGACTACTAAATTAGAATCGAATAATCCACCGAATGGATTGAACCATCACTTTTCAAATATTTCATTTGAATACGCGTGTGATGAATGATGCATCGTTTCACGTATCGCGCGTATTTACGTGTGTATTTCATCGTAATCTCTAATCTCGCAGCTTTTATCTGCCAATGCCAGTGAGTACTTTCGTACACGTCTGGCAAAAAGCACTTCCTGTCCGGAGTTCAGCGCGCGCGACGGCAACGATTACGAACGGCAACAAAGGACAATAGCTCGAGATAATAGCCAACGCGAAAGGAACAAAGAGAAAGTGAGGGTGAGATGACAGGATTGGTGCCGTGGAGCGAGTTAAAGAACGAAAGGAAGTGGCCGAGTAGGTGGGAAAGGAAACGCGGACAAAGGGGTTGGGTACTTTCGAGTGGCCCCCTTTCGCTGAAGATGTTTACGGGCCTGTTACGCGCAAAGTGGGTGACAAACGCGGTAACTAGTATGCAAACTACGAGTAAACACAATTCCCTTATCCACTGCATCGTCCTGGAGCCGTTCCATGCTGCCGCGTTTGTCATGGTCCAGTCTGCCGGATCAAATCAAGTAATGAAACTAGCACACGTTGACTACGTTCCAAGAGGAAGTAACACACACAGAGATAGATAGATAGATAGATAGATAGAGAGAGAGAGAGAGAGAGAGAGAGAGAAAGAGACACAGTAGTAGTCGCTTGGGAAACAGCTTTTTCACCGGTATAATCCTCATGGAGGCGTGAAACCTTGCGACCAGGTGGAGTCAGCGGTGACTAGAAATTTTGTAGTTACAACGACGGTCGCCCTTCATTTGCATGCATGAATCAACGTGCCGGTAGAACCGAATTTCCCGCAGGAAGGGTCTCATTGACGGGTGTCCCGGTAGCTCGCTAGCCGCCACTGACGTCAACAGAATCCGTTCACGGGTCTCTGCGTTTCTCGTTACCGATTTTGGTTTCGACTGACCCCGGTCGGACTCGCCTGCGTGGAAAAAATCCGCGCCCGCGCTCGATCACGTTCCTCGCAAGCTCGCGTTTAGCATCGGAATTTTGGGATTGGTTTGATTAGTTTCAGCCCGACAACTTGACGGAAGGTAGATCCGACGCGAATGTGAACGAACTCTGTGGTACCCAATGTTACGTATCTTTGGATCTTTTCCCATCTTTGTAAAAAATATATCAAACGATCAATCAAAAATGTACATCTGTTAGATATCGGAACGAAAACACGTTTGTTCGATATTTTATTTGACGAAAACCAAGTGATTGAAGTCCCTTTTCCGCTTTTCTTCGTAGATCTAAACGCACGTGTTAATTCTTACTAACTATTAAATACGCGCTAAAAATCTGCCAACAGATAAACCTTCTAAACCCTTTAAGCTCTATTTCACACGACGAGACGCGTATCGTGCGCGCGCGCGTGCGTCCAAATTCATCATTAACGTCGATTCTTCCAATCTGCTTTGCCGCTCTCGACAACAAACGTATCGGACAATGCGCTAACTAGCGAGAAACCCTCGTGCAACGATTCCGAACGTTCAAAACCTAAAATCCTCGCATCGAGAAAGCCGGCACCAACAATCGAAACTAACCACCCTGGAACACCCTCGCATCGCTCGATCCCTCCATACAAACGAGCTCGAACCCTCCAGCTATTCTCGAAACCCCTCCGTCGAAAGAAGCTCGTGCTCGAATCTGACGAGTTGCGCGAGATCGCCTTCGCTCGTCGGATCTTAATTCCACGGAAGCCGGATGCACCGTGGTGAAACTTGAAACAGCCCCAGGAATCGTTTGCGTCGAAACAATATCGATAAACCCTGTCTCAGTCTCTGACGAAGAGAGAGAGAGACGGAGAGAAAGTGAGAGAGAGAGAGAGAGAGAGTGAGACAACTGGTACTTAATCCTTCGATGCAGGTTCTGGTCAAACCAGCTGCTTTGTCTGGATGGCCTGGTTATTAGATTTTGTAAGTTGACCGAAGGAACGCGCGATGCCCGGACGCTGGTTGCGCAAGTGTAGGAAAGCCGACGGAGGAACAGGCTCTTGGCACAATACCCTATTTCGGGCGAGGTAATGGGCGATCATCCTGGTACACACGCGTGCGCTGTGAGTCACTTGTTCGTCGAGCTGTGTGTACAATAGCGTCTGCTGCCGATAGAGAAGCGTCGGGGGCTCGGGACCAAACCGGTCGTATGCACGTCCAGAGACAACAAGGTGAGACACAGTGGCGCATCGAGGAATGGATAGGCCAGACAGACGTATGCAAATCTCGGCCAAACATTAGCGACGACGGTATACCGTGTGGTCTACGTCTCTACGCGAAAATACCTCACCGGGCATATGCTTGCACTCTCTTTTCGCAGCCACGTGACGATACGCGTGATCACGTGGACGAAAGTTGGATTGGTCCTTGGATCTTTGCAAGGACACAGTCCGTTTTTGAATTTTCGAGATAATACGCTTCTCGGGGTCACTCGTTCGTGATTACGAGGAACAAACTGCGATCGATATTTGGATCTTTGTAGTAATTCAATTTTTAGAGGCTCCGATCGATCTTCGAATGTTTGCAAAGGCCTGTATTTTGGAGTTACCTTCGCAATCGTGCGAGATGTAATAATTACTTTTGCTTCTGGTCATTCACTCGCAATTACAAAAAAAAAAAAGTTTCAATTAATCTTTGAATCTCTCGAATAATTTGCTTTCTGGAGTCGTTTGTACGTAATCCTTTGAAAACTGCTCAACTCATCTTTCTGTCGTCGCAACAATCAATTTCGCGATTTGCGTTTATCGTTGTAAAAATTTTTCGCAATTATTGCTCCTTCAAAACCAGATTACCGTCTGATTACCGCGGTCAAATTTTTTCACGTCGAAGACTGTTCAAATTCAGTTTTCGCAAGCTGCCTCTTGCGTTTGTATTCGGCGATTGCGTAGCTTCTTTTTTCCCCCATTCAGACGATTATCTAGTTTGAATTAACTCTGCTACGTGTGCCGAGTTTTCTTTCGGCACAATCGTGCTTTCGTTTAATTAAAAAATACTTTCTAATTCCGAGAGAGGCTCTGCCATTCGGTACAAAAACAAGAAAACACCATTAGAAATTCTTGAAATTAGAAAATGTTCACAGCGAATGAAAGACACGGTTCGTGTTCTCGGCTTACACTCTTGCTTCTCGGTAATGACTTCTTCGAGTAAATATATTTTATATGTGATGGGATGATATTTAACAGTAAAATATATTGAAACTGTAATTACAACAATTACAATGTTTATAGAGTGTTAGAGAAAAACTTTTGTGTATGTGTTTTATGTGTGTTATATAAAATATTTTAATAAATTGTTTTTATAAAATATTTTAAAATTTTAACGAATGTAAAATTCCAAAAATTCCTAAATAAAATATTGAAAATGGTACATTTATCGTGACGTGACATTCATAAAAATGTAAAACTGCATTAAATGTGCAACACAAATTTGAAAGCAATCAGGAAATTTATATGGACCCTCCAAGAGTCTTGTTATAAATTAATTAATATAATCACGATAATTGAATTTGACTATAATATTAATAAAATTTCAAAATGTTTCATATAACATACATGATGTAATTCATTCAGAAGCTGTTATAAATATTCAAACACTTGCGCGGACAACTGTACATCGCGAAATTCATAAATCAACTTTAATTCAATAATTTCGTTGCTTATGTCACGGGCTGTAACTTGGATTTTATATTTTTCCTTCTCTTTTTTTACGTTTTAAACTCGTTATTTAAATCGCGTCCACTGTTTAATGATGCAAAATGCGGCATCGTGTAAAGTTTATCAATGAACGTGGGGAACGTTTCGGCCAGAATTTCAATAAGCTCTCTCTCGTCGTACCGTGTTAAATTTCGAAACAGGAAACAATCCGTATAGCAGAGCCGAATGTGGAAAGCAAGGGGCCAAGCTAGGCGCTATAACTCGTTCTGTTATATATTCAAGGATTGTTAGGCAGCGTAGTCGTTGCGGAAGGCACAAAGTCGTGTAATGGGCCAACAACGAAAGCGTGTTCAAGTGATCAACGTTTCGTAGTCATTAGGGAAGACAAAAATCATTCGTGGATTGTTGAAACTTTGTTGAATGTTCTGTCTGAAGACTGTCGAAAATTTTTTGGTTGAACCTCAATTTGCACTTTGCAATACTTGGGATTGAATTTTAAACTAATTAAATTTTCGTGTCATTGGATAACATCTGTAATATTGTGGATGTAGAAAAGAGAGAAACATATTTTATAATAGTTTAATTTACATCATAAAAAAAAAATATAATGAAAGGAAGAAAGAATATTTGGGTGAAACTCCAAAAATATTTGATCGATGTTCTGTTACTGACTGTGAGTATTTATAAAAAAGCAGATATTCAGGATGCAAAAGGTCAAAGTATCATCAGATTCCTTCTCTAAATATTTTCTTCCGTTCGTTATTCATTAAAAGTTTCGGTGAAATTCCATTCACACACGTTTCCGACACCCGATGGATCCCAGTTTATTACACGACGCTTCCCCTAACGATTTTATGCAGATTTTACTGCTCTCCTTCTGTCAAGGTGGGCTATTACGAAGAAAGATTAATCCACCAGGGATTCTATACCTGCCGTCTTATTTTTAATCGAAACAGCTTGGCAAGCCAAACAGAAATCCAATTTCCGAATTGCGCCGAGGCTCCTTCCACGACAAACTTCACACACACACACACACACACACACACAAAATCCAATAAAAATTCCTTCGACGTTCCAATATTTGCTCATATTCTCAAACTATTATTCCGAATCAAACTGGAATTATCTCGTTAGCGAAATTTTCGAGATTCACCCTGATCGATTGCCCCTACGGCGGTTGGACCACTGTTGAACCTTCCATTCTTCCTTTGACTACGAACGAAAATTCAACGTGCCTCTGTAAATTTCTATATTATTAGGGAAATGGTCACAAACACGTAAAATTGTCCAGAATTTAGTGATCAGAAAATAAATATTTGTGAATTGTCAATTTGAATAAATACACATAACGTAATTAGTTTGTCGATTGTATTGTTTTCCATGTATTGAATCCATGAATTGAACGAGTTCAGCTTGACGGTTTTCTGCTTATTCTCATTGAAGTTGTAATTGATTTTTATTAATATTCGGACACTGGTGTCGTTCAAAAGATTACCATTCTGTAATTAATTTATTGCTGTCCGATAGAACAGTTATTTTAATTAGGGATAACATTAATTTCATTTTGTTAATTTTATATCTATTTAAAACGTGTGTATTAAAATTAATAGGAACTTCACTGATTCTTACGCATAAACTAGATAAAATTGACGTTTCTAAACAATTCGATAAAATTATTGCGAACAAATGTATGAATTAACAACCTCTCCGAATAGTAATAAGCAGGCCGCGAATTTTTGTGCATTTGTAAGTTCTAAACCTGCGTGGAATAAAATAATATTTCACTTCAGTCCTGTTCTTTTAATTGCATTCGTAAAAATTTGCAATCTACCGATAAAAAGCACTGTATAAACCGCGACCGACGGACACTAATACTAAAAAGTTTGATTAAGAAATCGTAACAACCTGCGAAACAAAATCTTCGAGGCTCGAATCGATGCGAAGGGAAAAACACACACACACATACATACACACACATACACACACACACACGCACATACACAAAGAGAAAGAAAACGAACGAAAATGATTCGGAATTCAACGGAAGAGAAACGGAACGAAACGTTCTCGTTTTGGGCTGCACACATTTCCCGGGGATCATTAACGGGCAGCTTTACACTTTCATTTCCATTTATTCTGCCTTGCAAAGCAGCTCGTTCGTCAGCGGCGCGCGTGAAATTTGAAATGCAACGAATTTCCAAGATTGCAAATTAGAACGGTAGGGCTGCTAATATTTATGGGCCGCGGGCGTGCGTGTCCACGCGACGCTTCTCGCGCGTGGGCGAGACCGAGCGCGACATAAACATATCATTTAGGCTTGAACAGAGCCATTCCATTCCCTCTATACGTCGGAGTATTAAGCCGGCATCGATACGTATGTGATTGCGTACACATTGTACCGCGTGCATACACAGGCAGCTGGCTAAGTCGATGCTTAATACCTCATGATCGACAAATAGGGACACTTACGTGTAAACGTCCACTGTGCCGGCAATGAGACGAATTTCCCAACCGTGTTTAATGTAATTGGACCGAGTTTGTTGTGAACAATTGCGTCCGTTTTTTGCAATATCTGGATCGCAGATGTAAAAATGAAATATTACGGAACGTGTGGAATTTTTGAGGAATATCCTTAATATAGTTTTATGATTGTGATTGGAAGTATGGAATCTATCGATATTTGCAATTAGTGATCTGCTCGATTCATTAAATCTCGGACAATGAATAATTTTATAGCGCAACAGCGGCTGGGTCAAATTGGACTCCAGGATTACTGTTTTATGTAACTGAAATCAAATTTTGATTGATTTCTTTCTTTTCTTTTCTTTTCTTTTCTTCTTTTATTGAATATTCTAGCGTTTTAAGTTATTCTCGTAGCTTTTTATTAAATTTTTTCTAACTACTGAATATTCCAACGTTTTAATGCACTTTAGCATACACTAATATATATATTCTTACACAGAAATATTCTTGTTACACCTTTACTAATATGTACTTAGTTTGAAAATGTTTCATTTTCATTTTTAAAACTTGAAGGTAAGAGCAGACAGGAAAAATAACAATTCTTTTGGACGTTTTCTTATTAAAAGTCATGAAATTAATCTTACTTAAACGAAAGCCAACAAATCTTAAAAAAATTTCTCAAGAATATCAGTAACGACGGACAATAATGGAACGTAACCAAATTTTCGGTAATCAAAACAAGTTGCTTCAAAATTTCTCTCACAACAATTATGATGTCTGTACAAGAGTTTGGACAAACAAGAGGGCAATTCAAACAGCTGAATTTGTGCTCGCCGAGTTGGCAAATTCATTACGATATCCCCCCCTCTGATTATTCGATGGGGAAGGAATTGCGTGAAACTCGAAATCGAGCTGAAGAATCCCCAAAGTATTTAGCTCTAATTCATACGTCGCATGCCTGGCGCGCATGATTCATATCGCGAATCGTTGTCGAATTTAGGCATGTCATGAAGCTCGTATTTCAGCCGCTTCTGCCTCTCCATTCAGCGAATATTAAACCACTCTCCGCACGCGTTCTACGCAATAATGTGCAGCGCCTGTTGACAATAGCTAGGTTTACGATTCAGTCGATCTCGATGCTGAAGTTTCGCGAAACGGACAACGCAGACTGCGCTTTGCGCAGAGAGAAATTGAAAAGCTCTCTTTCATGTATATATGTTTTGCCGCCGTCGCATTTCATTCGTTATCGTTTACGAAATCTACGCTTATCAGTCACGACATGCCTGTCTTATCGAAAATATCTGTTTCTTTCCGAATCGTGAGTTTTACTAAATGTTGTTGTTAATACCACGAATCTTTTTAAGTCGCGTCAATTTAAGTATTCTTTTGTGCGTCAAATGTCAAGTATTGATCGAAACGGTATTAGGTTCGTGCGGATCAATTGCACGCAGTTTTTCTAAAATATCATAGATTACTTTTTCAACAATTATTTCGTTTCAGTATATTATTAAGTTTGTAAGAAATATCAATTTTAGAATTCAAAAATTCCAAGACTTCTAGCTCCGTTCGTTTATAATTTCTTTTTATTACTGAAAGTGATTTTAGCGGGGATAACCCAGAAAATCGGGCCTCTTCAGGTGCAACGCTTATGCAACGAAAATTAGCGATTGGTTGATTTGGGTCACGTGGTTCGCGAGAGGGCGTGGCGTAGATCTCGAGTAGGAGTGACGTTGTCTGGTACTGAGCGATCGCGCCTGTAATTTGTTTTCTATCGATTCAAATAAAATTTTATGGCAGAAAGGTCGTCTTCATTTCCTAGTCAGAACAGTTGCTTCTGCGCTTTTCTGTGAGACGAATCGTACTGGGATGCAAGTCGTGCAGTTTTTTTGCAAATTTTTTCTAAAATAAATTTACGAATGAAAAACTCTAGATTTATTTCGACGTAGGTTAAAATTATAATAACGGAGTTTCGTACGTTTATCATGTACTTCCACAATATTGAGTACACATGATTTATTTATATCTTTTAATACACGTACAAATATAATTAACGACAGCAGATAATTTAATGGAGTATTGGCGCGCCAACGCGAAACTTTAAATTTCACATTTCACAATTTAATACGTATAATTTGTATTTATTAATTTTCAATTTTCAAAGAGTTTAAATTTCAAATTCGAATTCAGGTTTCATATACATTATTAATACACTATTACATAAAATTTAATTTTTCCTTCAAATCAGAAACATAATTCGTGTCAGCAATTCGAGATTATGACACGAGCGGTCAAACTTTTTCGTACGATCAAAGAAAATTTCAAATATGAGAGAGGGAAAGAAAATGAAAGTGAAAGTTTCAACACCGACAAATCATTTGTTTTTTTAATGCAGCTTCTCCGAAAGCGTTATTAACAAGTTGCCGATAGCTTCTATCGCGTTATAACTCGTATTTTCTCTTTCGAATCCGCGGTTCGTTTTAATACACTATCTGTCACGTTATAACAAAACGATTGATAAAAATCGATCATGTTGTGTTTGCCAGTCATCAACGTTTAATTTGACGCGATGAATGCATTTAACGGGAGGTTCGATCGCGTTTCTGAAATTGGTTATTTTACACACGACTATGTATATCAAAATAAAATCAATAAAAATCTACAAGTACAACAGTTTAATTAATAATATACATCAATTGAAAAAATTTGCAATTGTGAGCGAAAAATGATAGCCAACTGCTAAATTTGAGATTTTAGTTGCCATAAATTGAATCGGTCAGTAGAATTAGACATTTTCGGAAAATATTAAAATTAAGACGCAAATGCGTAAAAAATACATACCGAGATGAAGAACATTATAAAAAAAATATTTTGTACTCGCGAATGAAATAATTATTTTAACGAATACTATCTCTATCATTGCATCTTATAAATAAATAGTTTTCATTTCAAGCGCGTTGATTCTTATTTAGAAATCAAAAATGACTTGAATTCAAAGATAGCGCAAGTCCAACGATTTTAATTATTAAAGATTCGTACCGGGTCAGTATGACCATAGTGTGTTTACTTACAGCTGAAAACAGCTCTGCAAAATCAAAGTGAATTTCAAAAGAACGTCACAAACTAATATATTACAATTTATAAATTAATTACGAATAATTAATTATTAACTAATCACTGTAAGTCTGCTATTTCATGGATCTCAAAATGTATTATAATTCTTGAACTTGCATTATTCCGCAACCCAGTCCGATTCGATCGCATTCGCTGTTGCAACAGCGAATGCTAACGCGTTCGCAAATGTTTAACGGCGAACCGAAATGAAATTTCGTTCTGACACCGGTTCTCTGTTGTTTTTACCCTCCGCTAATTCTCTTCACGAATAATTTTTCATATAAATGTAAATTTCGCTACAAATTGTCGTTTACTATGCGACCGGGGATTCGCATATTCTAGGTACGTCTCGCGCGTGACGTGTACGCGCGTAACGTTGCCCGCGCACGCATACGTACGGATGTGTTTATTTCAAAAATTCCGATATCCACGAAATGACGAATTCAATACACCGTTGCATTTGTGTGATTTACGTTAGACACTGTGTTTTTCGGCGGACACGGCGGATATTATATCCCCTCAGTTCGAGCATAAAACGTCAGGGCAAATTATACTGGTCGAGCATGAAATGTTGGTACACATTCGCGTGCACAAACATCGTAATGCCTGCAGGAGTAATTTCCACGTCGTATTTCGGACACGTGATTTTGCAACGTTCGCCATGATCGACTTCGTGGCAGAATTGACCCAGTTCGCCCCCCTCCACCCCCAACCCCATTTAGCGAATATTAAGCCGACCTGCACGCACATACACGCACAATAGTATGTAGAACATGTTGACAGTGCGTACACGCGCGGTTAAGTCAATCTAGATATCTACCATTCTCGAAATCCAGGCAATCGAAGATAACAGAGAGCATCGATGGAATTAGGTTGTCAACAGAGACACGGCAGTTTCTGAGCCAAAATTTCACGCTGCTTTCTCGACCGACTGTAATTTACGATATTGCGAATCGTACCGAGGATTTCCACGATATTGTCGCTGCTCGTTGTCCGTCCTTTTCCTCCTTTTCCTACTCATTTATTGCATCATTCATTTCGCTGTTTCATCGCCATTGCATTTGGTTGTACATTGTTTCCTCTAATGTTCTGCACTTTCATCGTGAAGATGATTCATTGTGCGACTTTGGATTATCTCGATTGTTCGCATCATTCTGAGCGAAGAAGGTAAAACTCAACTCCCGATTGCTTCTAAAAGTTTAGCTTCGAAAGACAGTTGCAATGTTGAAAGGGGCAGACAAGATCCAGCTAAATGGCAGGAAGAAGTCTGCTGAAGAAATTCGATAATCAGTTGTCGATCAACCGACAAATTGAAATTGGCCGATCAGCGGAATGTCGCGTGGATTATTGTGATTCGACAGAGATGGGCGTGTAAAGCGTCTCAGCAACGATCATTTCCTACCGGAGATTTAATCAGCCTGGTGTTGATGTCGTTGATGCATTCGAGGTATTTCAGCCACGTTCCCTCTCGGCTTGCCACCAACCCCATCGTATGTGCGAGCTTACGATAGGATAGCAGTCGCTTTATCTATATGCAAGCATGCGACTAAGCCAATCTCTGTACGTTCTCCCGCAGAATTACAGGCGAACAACGGTTCCCCGGGGAATTAAGGGACACCTTAGAGCGTATGTGGTTTGGAAGATGTCGCGATACCGAAACCATAGCAGACTGCATTTGCCATTGCACCTGACGAATTGTCGTTTGATACGTGTTTCTCGTCTTGTCGCGGTTTCGATAAATGATAAACAAGGGAGGATTTTCATTCGTTTCCTATTTTTTTTTTTTTTTAATGTGATTTTAATTGGTCAGGTTTATTAGGATTTGGCGACGATTAGGATTTTGCTTTGTACATGTGATGAGGATTATTGACAGGTGAAATATTGCTCCGTTAACAAATTAACTGTTACGCGAAACTTGTGCGAGATATTCAATTTTTGTAAAATATCGCGTTACAACAGAAGGGTAATGAATATATTCGTTTTCATATTTTGTGAAACTACGTGGCTACGTGTGTTATTTAAAACCTTTTCGATAATGATTTTCTTGTCAATCAACGTGGCATAGATATAGAGAAAAATAAGGAAGGAAAAGAAAGCAAGGATTGAAGAAAAGTTTACGATGATTCTACAATGAAAGACGCAAGTTTCTATTTACGTTTCAACATCTGCAAATTTAAATTTTTATGAAAAATTACGATTTGGTTATTTTAAGCACTCTGCCAGTTCTAGCGTTAATGCTCACCCATGTACATATGTACAATGCAACGAAAAGTGGCTTTCTTCAAAGCAAATGCTATGTTAACAATTTTAATTAACATCAGCTGTCTTCGATTAAAACAACGTGTCGTTCCCTTCAATAAATTATTTTAAGAGGGACGCAACGTCAACGTCAACTATACTCGTAAATTTGTACGATCGAAAAGAAACAACACCGCTTGTTTAAAGATTCAGAATTCACTAAAATTCACTTTGAGAAGGAAAATAATTTCTGCAGAAGTTGCTTCAAGAAGTAAATCGTATTGCGTAATGCTTATGTATTTGTGAGAAAAAGATCCAAGAACGCAAAAATATATAAAGTATTCAAAATACTTTGGCGCCAGATAGAATGTTTCTTTAACGTTTGTAACATTTGTAATCCATCAACTATAATTTTTAGATTGACATTAAATTTTAATGTTAATATTAATTTTTGTATTCAGAATTACAGAGAGTGCACATAATACGAAAAAGAAAATCATAGAAAAATTGTCTACAAAAACTCTATATTTCAAATTATATTTTCAAGAATACGAATCAGCATGACGATTTGCCAGTAGCAAAATCTGGTAAAAAAAATCAGAGTCAAATTTCTGACAGAGCGATGGTGCAACCATTTCCCAGCGAAACTGCGAAATCGTAGCTAATTAAGTTTTCACTCGTCGAATTATTCGATTAAACAATCGCGCTGATAAACAGTTGTGGTGGTGTAATTAATGCGATGCTGTATAATTTCGTTATTATCCAACGATCTGCTGGTTAATACGCGTCGAATATAATAGATGAAACGTATGACCAATAGGTTATCCGATTCCCGCCTGAACAATAGTTAACAATTGCACCTTTATTTTCCGTGTCGATCATGACGCGAAATAATTTCCGATAAATCTTTTCGACGAATGGAATCCGCAAATCGATTTCATCGTATAAAACACTTGACTAATTTTCGACGGTTTAAATTTGTCGTTTTTTACCTCGAATAGGCGGAATTAACGTAAAAATTCCCCCTATAAGTTCGATGTCTCATTGGTGATTAATTAATTCGCGATGTTAAACTTTGATCCAGTTCAATTAAAAAACTGAGAGATTTATTATCTAAGATTGGATTCGACTTAACAGTATATATATTTCTTTTTTTATGCATCGAGAAACAAACTTTTCTATTAGGTATCCCTTTTATTGTATTCATCGTAGAGAAAATGGTATAAAACAAATGTACGTTGATAAAAATACGATAAATGTAAGATTCTAGTAATTATAGCGATAAAGCACAATTATTTAATTAAATTTAAATTCTCTTAAATCAAGTTTGAGTGAATATTTCTTTCTCCTCGTATCGGGAAGCAAATTTTCACTTCAGATTGATCTCCGTTTATCGAATATTTCAGCTTTTAAATTATTTCAGCGTGACGAATATGACGAATCGGAGAGGAACATGCATGCATTTCCAGATATTATTGTGTTTATTGACGTATATTTGTTTTATAACTGCAGACAATAATAAGGAAATTTTGTGCGTGACGATCGGAGAGGAAGCGTGTTTGCGAATATTATTATTATTATCGTTATTATATTTCCACTAACGTATATTTACTTTATAATTATTTTATAATTATTCCCCTTTCCTACACAAATAACTCTGTTAGTTAATCGATATCAATTGGATGATAAATAAGCGTACAAAAGTGACAAACAGGATATACTAATTTTGATCGTGAAGTCAATTGCTCGTCTTTAATTTCAATTAGCAAGCGTGATAAAAGAAAAATAAATTCTCGCGTCGAAGCGAGACCCGGCCCCGAAAACTGTGGAACAGTTGCCTCGGACGTACAAATGGAAAGCGAGAAAACAGAGAATCAATTATGGATAATCGAAAGTGGGAGTGGCAACGTAGTAAGAAGAAAAGGGAAGACAAAGGAAGTAGAGAAGTGAAAGAGAAGGAACGCGTAAAAATACACGGGCGAAACGACGGAATAAAAAGTCGAACGATGAAAAGCCGTCGCGATTGAAGCGAGGGAGGGGGAAGAAAATGAGAGGAGAGGGAGACGAATGTCAAAGGTTAAATAAGAAATTGCTATTTATTCACGTGCAAACGCTTTTTACGATTGCGATTTCCGCGGCACGACAGGGCAAAAGATAATTAAGGCGAGAAAATGCGTTTAAATGTATTTCCACGTGCGACGAAATTGAAATCATCGTCGGGGCCGGCACAAAAGGACAGATTAAAGGAACTCGTTTCGTGCTACGTATAATCGATCTAAAGAGTTGAAAGATTTTAAGTGGAATAAAAACAAAAAAAAGAAAAAAAAAAAACTCGACGCGATTGCGCCGCTATGACGTTCAAATGTATCAGTTATTTTTTCCATTTAATGCCACGATTGACGTAAATGCATGTTTAGCATTGTTTGGCGCTTTGTACGCGCGAGCGGACGTTCCATTGTTCCATAGATTTACAAACCAGCACTCGTTTAAATTCATCAAACGTAGAACCTTTTGTCCGTAGTGAAAAGCATAACTGAACCAATAGTTATAGATTTCGCGTGAATCGATCTTTACTACCGTTGGCCCCTTTTTTTAAATCGAACTAAATTACATTATGGCGTAACATGTACGCGAATCGAAACTGTCGTTCGCATTACCCAGAGTCTCTTTTACGAACTGCACATGCCTCTCCGAGTTTCATTCCCACAGCTTGAAAATATTTTTATTAGTTCGTAACAAGAGAGAGTTTTCCTTTAATTCTGCCGATTTCACAGTACAAGTTTCGGAATTCCTGCAATGATCTTATTTCGAGTTAAATTTGAAACTTGCACTTGTGAAGAGATATTACACATATTTCACTGTTTTGTTTCAAAAAGAAACGATCCTAAATTCGAGAAAAGAATACATGTAATAATACGAGAATACAAGAAATCATTCTACATAATATTACAACGCAACGAACCTTTTTGCAATTAATGTTCACGAATGAAAGATAATTTATGCAAATGATACCCGTGGTTAGCTGTAGATCTCAGGTGCGTCCCCCCCCTTTCCATTTACGAAGCCAACCGACGCGACGATCCTGGCCCAAAATCTCAATCGTTTCTTAATTAAAAACCACAACGCTCTCTGAATTATCCCGAACGCAATTTCTCCTCGGCAAAAATTGCCAGCCACGGCTCAATTCATCTGCGTGAGAATGAAAACAAAACCGGAAGAAAGAACACCGAAAAAGGGGAAGAGAGAGAGAGAGAGAGGAAAAGAGGAAACAAATTAGAAGAACTACCACCGGCCAAACGAAGGAGAACAACGCGAGAAGAGGGGGAGGGCCACGATGACGAGGACGACGACAGGGCGAAACAAAGCGACACAGCGTGGAGAGGCGTCGAGGGGAGCAAACATTAATGCTACCCCGCAGACCGCAGATGTTGCGCCAATTACAAACCTCACCCTTGCGTTCTCCTCTCGTCTCGTCTCGCTCCTCGAAGCGAGGAGGGCCGCGCGCCGCGAACGGAGAAACAAGGAGGAACACGACCGTGGCACCGACTTACCAGCAGACCCCGATGTCGCATATCTTCCTGCCTCCAGCTCTTTGTCTCTTCCTTCTCTCCCTGCTGTTCCTTCAGCACTCGTCGGCGACGTTGGCTCTCGCCAAGTGTGCGCGCAGCTCCGGATGCAGCGCCGGGGGCGGTGCGGGTGGCACGGCCCGCCAACGAGACACGAATTTTCGAAAAGGCTCTCTCGCACTTTGTTAGATTAAATTTAGCGCAAGGCGCAAAAGAAACGAGCCGTCTCTCTTTCTCCGTCGCCGAAGACACGGAGCGTTAGAATGGAAGGAGGGTGGTCCATGATCCTTCGAAGGAGAGAGAGAGAGAAAGACGATCAAGGACGCGCCAGTTACCAGGGAGGAAAAAGCGGCCGGAAACCAGAGATAGAGAGAGGGGAGGGGGAGGGAGGGAGGGACGAACAGCGAGTACGCCCGGTGGCTGATATTATTCTTGGGTCTTCCTCGCTGGAGCATTATTAGTTCTGGCGTGTTAGCATACATGAAATATTGATGTTACAGAGAGAGGCCGCCCTGCCGCTCCGTGTCCCACCTCCGGCCTCTTATATCCCCCCTTTGGTCTTGCGTCTCTTTAGATTTTACACGTATATAGACACATATACGAACATCCGCCCGACTTCTCTTTCGCTCGTTGTCCCACGGAGTCGTCTTCTTCTTCTTTCTTTCTTTCTTTCTTTCTTTCTTTCTTTCTTTCTTTTCCCCGTCTCGCGGGCTCTTTGTCGACGATTTTTACGGCTTTTAAGCCCCCCTTCGCCGTTCGTAATCCGCTTCCTGGTCGTTTTACCGGCCGTTTTTTCGAACACTGCGAAAGGATTGCGACTTGTTGGCTTTGATACGCGCGAGCTTGTTGACTTAACCTCCCTGTTTATGGATCTTTTATATATTATATTTGGAGATCTGTTTATGGATCCTGCATTTGATCGGTGATATAGTCGGACTGAGTTATTTTTATATGTAAGATTGACTATCGTGAACACAGGGCGAAAGAATTCCGATTGGTCCAAGTACATTTGATATCCAACGGATTTATTCTCTCAATCGGATGGGACGAAAAAGATTGAATGTAATTTCTGTTAATACCTTGTACAGGGCAAGGTATAGAAGTGTGCAATTGCGCAGCTCATAGGATAGATATTTAATTACAAAATCGCTGGTCTGCAATGTCAATATGAAGAGCGAGATTTGTTGAATGTTATATATTGTTTCTCTTGAGCAAGTAGTTAATAATTACGTGATTCAGTGGCTATGACGGTATATTCCGTCATAATGACCCGTACTATGGATATAACGACGCATGTATATATTATACCTCATTATTGTACGAAGACAATTACCCATTCCAAAGGTGGACATTTAAACACGAGTCAGAAAATATTCCCCGCTTAAGAAGTTGATAATCTCTGTTAGTTTTATTACGTCTAAAACTTGTAACTAAATCGTCAAACTTGTAGAGAGAATTCTGAATCTTCGTATTGATTTAAGTCGCAAAGCGTATATTTCGAAAATAGAACAGATTTAGTTTAAAATTCATCAATGTGCGATTAATGAAAATTGTCAAAAGAATTTTTGATGTCGCATCGAGCTGCGTTCAGAACTGTATGTATAGACGTAACGCGAGTAAACGAGAAACCACGCGAATCAAAGACGAGACGAGAAAGTGAAATCACAACGAAACTACGACAGTTAGGGGGAGTTAATTGAATTCTCGAGCTTCTTTGACGGTGGCGAAAGCGCGTTGTTCCGTTCGTTAGATTTATCTTAATACGGCGAGCGCCGACGAGCGTCCTAATTCCTTGAAGCCACCGTTAAAGCCGCGATCGATTTCAAGGATCTTCCGCGCGGGGTTAATGCGTTAGTTAACTGCCGGGTTAATTATTGGAAATTTAGAACCCGTCGCAAGGGAATTCCTTACGTTTCGACGAGGCTGTTTGATCTCCATGATCTTCGTTCGATCATCTCGCTCATTCTGCTACAAACTTTTCCAACATTGAACTTATACGTAACTTATAAAATAAATAAATTCTTCACCAATTAATCAATTCTCTTTGATCGTTTCAATACTGTTTTGTTTCTTCGGTGAAGTCTACAGTTGCGTAAAATTGAAAGAAATTTAAATATCTTTAACATTGCGATAAACTATTTGTCGATTCTCAATGAGTTAATATATAGTTACAATTAGCGATAGGGAAAATTAGCTGGTGATATTGATGTGCCAGAGTCGAGCTTCAAGATCATTTCGTACGCATGAATTTAATACGCGTACACCCGTTTTGATTACTTATATTCAGCGTGGGAAAAAGAAGAGAGCCACGTTACGCAGACAGGCGGAGTGAAAGTAGCTGGGAACGCATTTGCAAAAATAATCCAATTTCATCCGTCGAATATCCTATCCGGGGTGGAGTTCTCGTCATTTCGTTGCTAACTTTATCACGTTATTACATTTTTGTTGCATTTCCGTCTCGCTGCACCGGTTTTCCCCCTTTTCCTCGACTTTCCCCCACGGGAGGTGTCTGGGTGATCGATGCGTTCTTCGAAAAAAGATCAAGATTGAAGAGAGTACGTTTCGCCGGTAGACTTCGCGAAGGGAAGGAACTTTTTTGTCATTTGCATTTACTTTTCCCCAAGTGGCGCGAAATTTCCGCGTGTCTGATATCTGCTAATCCGACGTTCCGTTTTCTCGGCGTTCTCGGCCGCACGCTCGACTATAAATTTCACCTCTCTCGCGTATTGCTCTTCGAAACAATACGTCTTACTTCGCAGTCGCTTTAATGCATTCGCATCCGTGGACGAGACATAATATTTTGTCGCGCTTCGAACGACATCGCGTAACATTTTGTAAAGAAATGCTTTTAACGGAGTGCTATGAAATTTGTTTGCAAGGACAACGAATTTCTTTTTTTATCGAAGGAGGTAAATTCACAGAAAGGTAAACTTTGCAAATTTTACCTTAAACGAAACATTGATTTTCAGTTGGAAATAACGAGGCTGAAATTAAAAATTTGTAATCTTATTTCAGTCGTTGACTACAGGAAAAGGGAATTACTGATCTCTTGGGTTGAATATCTTGGGTTAATCTTACTTATCTCAAAATGCATCGTCGCTATATTCTAAAATGACATCAATCATTTGATTCTGCTGTGATTCGGTCTTTCGTATCCCAAGTTTAAGCGAAATATAAAGAAATTCTTATCAGGATGCGCGATTCATCGATTAAGCTTCGCATTAATAAATAAATAATAAATCTTCTTGAAATATCGCAAACTTTTTTTGTTTGCCAAAGCGAGCGTGAGATTAAAATCGAAAGTGTTGCACATAAAAAAAGAGTTAATCCAAGGAACAAAATAATGTAATATTTTAATCGTGCGTGTACATTGCGCAGAACGCGGTCGAACAATCCGCAAATGGGTTTACCTGATTTCATGTTTTTCTCGTTGTGAATCGTCAGCGAGCTCGGATTCCCGTAAACAGAGTTATTCATTTCGGCCATCAGCTCCCAATCTGTACAGAAAATGGCATTTTATAGCAGTTACTCCGGGGATTTCGCGAGAAATAAATATCTAAAACGTTCAGTCGGTAACCTCGTTCCTTTTTAAACGGAATATACGCGGTCGTTGAAGCTTCGCAGCGTTCGTTGTATAAATAATAGATCGGTGCCGTTCGACCCCGGCGGTTGAGCAACTAAATTACCTTCCTTAAGGAAACTGACAGAAGTTAAAGCCGCTTATGAGATCCTGTGTACGGAGTACAGGCAAACACATCAATCGGCCACACTTTCAAACATTTTTCATCACGCGGATGTTATCTATTTATTCGAGATTCTTAGCCGCTCTTAACGAAGAAAAATTTTTAAAAATGACTAGAATCTTTCAATTTTTCAATAATAACGTCTTTTAATTTTTTTAAATTCTTAATTTTTGCCATTTTTTTTTTTTTTTTTTTTTTGTTGAATTGGTAATTTAATAAAAAGCGTGCAAATATATATATTTTTAGTACGTTGCAGATGAAACTACGAGAAAGAATATTACTGTTCTTTATATAGAATATATAAGAATAGAATAATCAATTATTCTTTACATAGAATAATGTAGAATACATAGAATAGAAGAATGTATCAATCTGCTATGTGGAATGGAAATTTCATTGAAAAATTTAGAGCATGTGACACGACAGAAGGTGGAAAATTTCCATCGATCGTACCGTTTCCACCGTTTTTCGATTAAGAAAGCAGGACTTTCTCTCCACGAGATCGAAAATTACTTGACGTCAGCTTACTAAACGAATATTTAAATAATTGAACAGTACATTTCAGCCGTCATCGAACCGCGTGCAAGTGTTTAGATAATTTTACTCGTATCAACCCCGGCCGCAGTCTTCTCTGCCGAATATTTACAACCAAAATCAAATAAAAATAGAAATATCGCGTTGGCATTGACGTTCTTTCTTCTTTAATTCAAATCTACTTAAATCGTTACATTTAGTCACGTCTCGCGAAATCGAATGGAAATCGTAGATTGCATTCACGGTGAAAACAGAAGTGAGCCGAAAGAAAGAGAAAAAAAAGAGAACGAAGGAAAGGCGCAACGTCTCGGAGAAGAAGATCCTCGAAACGGTAGGCGAGGCGAAGCTCCGTCGCGCCGAATAAAATATTATTTTCCCCGCGATTAAGTCAGATATACGAGCTTACCTTTCTTCGGCATCTCCGTGGTAGACGGGCTCGGGCTGGTGCTCGGAGGCGTCGACACTGCAACGAGAGAAACAAGTTTTTATTTTTAATTAAAGTTTCTCGTGGTGGCGCGCGGTGCTGCTGGTAGGCGCGCTGGTGGCCCGTTTAGGAGCAACACGGTTAAGAGGAGGGTGGTTGCTCGGTAAACCAACGATGCAAGCAGAGTGAAGACAGAGGGGGTGGCAAGAGGGTCGACTTGGAACCTGCACGGACCGTTATGGATTGCGCCACCTGTTACTAACTTCGCCCTCAAAACGTATTAGCCACCGTGGCGCCGGCCAGGCCGGCCAACCTCCACATCATATTTTACGCGCTACCTATCCACTCTTACTCGGCTTCGAGCCCGTTTGCCACGCTTCCCTAACCCTGTCGCCGCGGTGAATACAGCTGAGTAATTATTCCTAATTATTCGCCGTTCGTTTTGTCGCGTTCTTCGTAACGTCGTAACGTCGTAACGTCGGAGTGTTTGGGATTTAGTGGGAGGCTGCAGTTGGTCGGAGATTATGCTAGATTACGCAGCGCAACGGTTTCTCCACGCCCTTACAACCTGAGACTTTTGTTCCCGAACGCGATAATTTTTCGCGATTTATTCGTTATTGGTAATGTTGGGAAAAATATCGTCGCGCGACGTGTTTTTCATATGTAAAATACTCTCAATGAATATGCGAATCATTGTTGTGTTTCGAAAGTTTCTGAAACCGATATATTTATAGATATAATCATGATATATCTACCGTAAAGATATTACGCTATATGCTGGTTGGGTTGGAAATTAGTTTCGTACTGAAATAAATATATATCACAGAGGATGAATATATAAGAATAAGAATATACAATATATAGAATAAGAAATTTGAAAATCTTAGGAATGAGTCTCGATTTTACACTCTCAGTGAAATTAGAAACTATCTGAGATAAATTGTTTTGTTAGAAAGAAATACAAAATATTGAACACCTCTTCGAAACATGTAAAATATATTTCAAATGAGATTCTTCTTTTATTCTAATTTTTGTCTCTGATCTTGTTACGATCAACCATATAGAGATATTCATTTAAATATTTCAATCATAGATCCCGAAAAAGTAATGCTACAAAGCAGTAGATAATATTGACCAGCATAGACTGATAAAATAAAAACTGCACGACTTGTACCCTAGTACGATCTCACTGAAAGGCCCAGAAGCAACTAAAATTTTATTGATATGCAAACAAATTACAGGCGCGGTCGCTCAGTACCAGAGACAATGCGACTCCTACTCGAGGTCTACTCCACGCCCCCTTACGAATCACGTGACCCAAATCTACCAATCGCTAATTTTCGTTGCATTAGCGTTGCATCTGAAGAGGCCAGATTATTTATGCCCAATTGTGCCCAACCAACGACAGAGAAACATTCTTCCATCATAGTACGAAAGAATTTGAATCTTTGACCAATTGTCCAAGTACTTACAAACGGTAGTGTAGACAGAAACGAAACGAGACTGATAACAAGAAATCAGCTCCGCGACAGGTATTAGTTTTTAAAGGAACGCTGTTTCCTCCTGGAACACGTAATTCCATTATCAACTCGAAGCCTCGCGCTTCGCCTTCGCGACGTTTACGAAACGGCGTAAATACCGACTGATTCCGTGACAAGCTCTTTATCGAACCGAGACCGAGCGAACTCGTCTCGGTGGAAGGAACTCGTCGGAATTACTCGCGCGGAATTCCGCGCCAGACGCGGACGCGAACGAAGTAACGCGCGCCGTTACAATGACGCGTTCGCCACGAAAAAGTCATCGTTATTTGTCACGGAACGTTGAGCGATTGCCCGTATACGGAAGGTGCCTGCCACCGAGATATCTGCACGCTACCCGACGTAAATAGGATGGAATGACAAAGTATGCCTCTTGCCAGACGTATTTACGCCTGCTGAATATAATGCAAATACGTGGCTGGCTCCTCTCGTCATCACCGAGTCTGGCTAAATTATTTCCTTCATAGAAATTAACTTTCCGCGTGGATAAGCGTATGAACTACTCTGCAGCTAATCCAAAAACAGTCAATATGACGGATTATTTTTTTTTTTTTTGCAATTAACAAAAATGTTGAAATTTTTTCATATAATAAAAAAGAAAGAGGAAGAAAAGTAACAGTACCTATCAAAAGATCGATCGTTCAATCGTCAACTCTCTATTTACAAGAGAAAAAGATTATCAATTTCTTGCAGATATTTAGTTTAATTGAAAATCTGTTTCTATAAATGTTCAAGTATTTTCGTGAGAAACTGTATATACTGTTAATCTGGTAATTTGATATCGGATGCAATAACGATCGTCAACAAGAGATGTTCATCTTATTTTAATCATTCTAAGATATTTATAGAAACGAAAACGTCGCCACCTGTTAAAAGAAACGTGTTAGACATTTCTGTAGGAAACATCATAAGTGCCAAACATCAAATTTTTCTGGAAGAACAAAAATAGTTTACTATTTATTTAAATACTAAATCTAATTAACCTAACCTAAACCTAACCTTAATTTAAATAAAAAAAGATGCCAATCTTATTTGTTCCTGGATTATTCATGTGGAAAAGCTAAAGTAAATTTTCTTGATATATTTTTATTTTCAAGTAGAATATACGTATAAGAACATAGCAATTGCTGAAAATTTGGTTTGGTACTTACAATGTTTTCTACAGTTCTTCTATTGTTGAAGAGATACGGTATTTCTGTCAAAATTAATATTAATTCCTGTTTAGATAGAGATACGATTTTTTAATTTTAATTAGCATTTAAGTTGCAATGATTTATATAAATACGTAGAATATTTTAATACGTATAAAAGGTCGAAAGGTCAAAGTTATACCGTTGAATTATTTACGCAAATTCTCAAAGTAGCAGTTTATTATTCTGTTTATAGTTTATTCATTGCTCTGGTTTCGTTTTTCGTTTCGACGTGAATATAGTGTGACCTTTTGTTAGCATTTATCGTTTGTGCCTTTTCTTCGACCATTTCATGTTCCTGCTCTCACGTAGAAAGCGATCAATATTCAATTTGGCACTGATTTAACGTTAAATTAAAAATTTTCAAATTTTACTTTGATTGATTATGTGATAATTGAATGGGTTATAATTACGAGAATTTGATAAATTTTTCATTCGAGAAAACGGTGACATTTGAGTAAATTGAAATAATTGGAATGTAGTTTTTTCGAAGTTTGAAGTTATCAATTATTAATCATGTAAGAAGAAGTTTGCTATGACTCGTGCATGTTCGTGGAATTAGTTATGTATATTAAGATGATTCGTAATAAAAATATCAAGTTATTATAAACAATTGTAAATGAGTTTATACTTTGGAAATATTAAAGATATCTTCAGCTTCACCTGATCACACAATTTTGTAACGTGTAAACTAATTAAAATAAACTGCAATTGTAGCACGTCTGTTCCAAAAATTTTTAAACTTTGGAATTCATAATTCTTATAAATTTGAAATTTGTACTAAATCATGTAAAAATAATTGCTTCTGTTACAATATGTGATATTTTGGAGATAGTTAATTATGTACGTACCGATAATCCATTATATTTCAGAAACGATATTTCATATCCTCCTGATATTAATAACAGATAGAATTTCGTACAATAACTCATGCGATGGGAAGAGTACATCCATGATTTAAGGGTAGATTTTTATTCACTTTTTATATCTTTCTAATGCATTCTACACCTTTGAATCATATCGATCAATTCAACTGATAAATCTTTCTGTTATTTAATAGAAAGTAATTAATATTTTGAAACCTTTTCCAAAGGACCACGATGAAAAAAGAATCGAAAGTTGAAATAACCGAGACACTTGACCCGAATTAATTTGAAACATTTGTTCCGAACTGTTCTAATAATACTGACATCCTGACTAATAATTTCGCGTGTTCTCGCGCTTGAACTTTGATGACACGTACATCGAGTTTCGTATTCAGTGTCGAACTGTATTAAACTTACTGAATTAATGTTGAATTAGTTGTTGACGTTAAATCATCCGAAAACTATCTAAGGCTTGAACTTCGATGCTTTAGATATATATATATACAATGGATGTGTACCGAGAAATATCTAGTTGCTCTGTTAGTTGAAGTGCTGTTCACTATGTTCTGTTTTTGCTTCGAGTGTTTCTCCGGGAGATATACATACATAAATATTTTCGAGAATTTCAGAGTCGGATTCTTGCTTGGCAACGATTAATCTTAATTGCTTGGATGGTGAAAGATACGTCGATACGTATTGATCTTCTTTCGTACTTAGTTTAGTTTTCTGCTCAATTTATACTTATATTTAGTAGTATACTCGTTTATACATACCTACGTAATTGGCGTACGTACAGTAATTCTTCTTGCACGATTGAACTACCAACGTGTGAACTAATTAATAGAATTATTGCGTGTAGAGTCGTTCGGAAATTTCTTGCTTTCTTTTCCCACGAGAAAGCAAACTTTTATATTAGATTTTTTTTGAACATTTCGCATTTCAAAATTACTCTAACATGTAAGAACTGAATTGAGAAATGTATTTCAAAATATCGTATCGTCGTATCTTTATTGATATATATCTATTTTATAAATGTAAATTGGAAAAGAATAAGTAATAATTGATAGAGAAGAGACATATTATTAAATTGTGTATTTAATATTATTATTGTGTGCTTATTTTATTCTACAATTGCACAATTTTCTTTAATACTGTATTTCTCTCTTTACACGGTGCATTTGCTTATTTTTATTACGAAATTAAAAAAAAAGGCAGATCGTATTCGGATAGAATTCGCGTGACTCATATTGCGGTTTTTTAGACGTTTTTCTACTTAGAAAATGGTAAATTTAGAAGTCTACGTTCTTATCGGATGATTGTTAACAAGAGAACTAATTTTTATCTACGAAATAGTCAAATAAAGTATGATCGTTCAATTGATTTTTTCATACATACCGTCAATTTGTCTTTCTGTCTAAATACATGTTCGAAATGATATTAATATCGCAGTGAAACGAGACTGCAAAAATATTTTTTGAAATTTCGTTTTTACCGCGGGAACCTTCAATTTAGTCAGAATGATAAACTTCCATTATCGAAATCTTCGTTATCCGAATATTCTACAATAAAAATCGACATGTCATTTATATCAAACAGTACACGCATCGTGAAATTAATGGCTCGTAAGATAGTATCTTCTCCTAAGACAATTTACAATTACGACACCCTTTTCTTAGCGGACAGGAAACTAACGAAACGGGGATGCAATTACCCGATGACGGGTAAAATTTCTTCGAAAGCAGAAGGAGACCGAGCATTTACATATCAAGCATCTGCACGTTCGAGGCTATCATACTTTACAGGTTAAAAACTAGCTAGATGGGGATACGGTTAGTGCTGTCGTAGCTCGTAAAGATCGTTCTCCTGTTGCTCGCGTCGTTTAGGCTTATCGTTAGCTGGCACGCGCCACTCATGCGATTACAAGTTGCCGCGAAAAATCAGTACGTAATCGATAGTACGTGCAATTTTCGCCAGTTACGAACTGGGTCACGTTCGATCAACCAACACGTGTGTTTAATCCCTTGCTTTTATCCCCTCTTTTCAATCTTTTCAACTAAACACGCTATTGCAATTTGTTACGTGACGTCAGATATAAAATATCGAAAGATCATGGACTTTTCGTTTATGTTCGTCAATGGTCTGTGACTGTCTTTTCAATAATGTCATCACGGATGATGAAGATTACGAAATTTCAAAAGTTATTTGTTATGCAGTGTTTTTCATCAATTGTGAAACTAAATTTATGCTTCAGAGTAACAAATCATAGATATCGAGGAATAACAAGACCTGCCTACTGTGCAAATTGTATTTCTGTAAGTTTCCTTACTGTATCTGTAAAGTTCAACGATACAAGCAATGTTTATATAAAATGGCAATTTTGAACATCGTCGGTGCACAAAGGGACAAAGTCCGAATTCAAATTCCACAGGACTCCTTTTTCTTTGAAATTGAAAGCACAGTTTGGTACACACGTAAAGAAGTAAAGAAATGTCGAGCGTGACTCGACATTGTAAGACAAGACGACGTAACGATTGATTCGCCCGCGATGAAAATCGTTTGCGCGTAGCGCAGCTGTTTCAGCTACGAAATAGCGGACAAAAGTCCTCGAGTGACACAGTGTTAACGATCCCGGTGGAGACAACACCGCGATGAATTCGCGCGTTCAACGCTCCGATATTATGGATAATAGGCGCGCGCGCATTTCGCGTTAACGACGTTAGACGACGCTGTCGTACGAAAATATTCCTGGCGACCGTGGTCGCTCGAACTCGTTAATTCGCCGACGAAACGCCGTCTGAATAATAAAACGGCTGCCTTTCGGGAACGGTGGGATCGATAATCGTGACGGGTCGCGATGAAAATTAATTGAAAGCGGCGAACGGGATTTAAATAATTTCCTACGTCGCGCGTGTGCCCGTCTCCCGCGTCCCGTTCGTTTTGTTGCCGCTCTGCTTCCGTTCGAGAATTTATCGAGATTTACGTTTATTCCTTTGATTATATGGGTTTTTAACTCATTTTTAACTCTATATCCGCCTCCAAATCCGTCAAAGGTTATTTCATTCCAATTAGGAAACGACATGACTGACTGGATCGTATAAATTTGTATAAATTCACACTTTTGAAAATAGTAATTTCGGATAAAATGAAATATCGTGGAAAGTATTGTTTATAAATGCATAAAAATTCGCAGTCTGATGATGACTACCAATCAGCTTCAAGATTTGAATGGGTGTCTAGGAAATTTACAAGGAGACGTGAAACAATTCGTTGCATCGCATCGCACGTGTTAAAGAAGAAGCAAAATGTGTATCGTAAAGTTGAGAACCGTAAACGATAACAGAAACACCGACAGAGATGTCACATTGGGCAATTTCACCGTACAATTCCAAAATTCGATTATCTACGACAAATACTGAATGTCAGAAATCATTAAAAATGAAAGGAAAAACTGAAAAATGTTCTGAACGACAGAAGGCAGATGTTCGCGGGTTCTCCATGATTACGGGGCAGATTATGCAATTTTGAAGGGTAGCAGCGGGCTCGACGCATAGATATAAATAGGCAGGAGAAGGGGAGGGGGAGGGGGGGGGGGATTCATTTATCACTTTTGCGAGTCGTCGATGGAAAGAAGAGGCATTAGGCGGCGAGAGAACGCGAGAGAGGACGAAGAAACGGGGGAAACGGTAGAGGCGTCGGAGGGACGAGCAACGGAGAGAAATAGAGTGAAGACTCCTCATTTTGTAACGCGGCTGAGTGGCAGACGGAAGGAAGAAGCGGAGAAAAAGACAGGGAAGAAAGGGAGATGGAAAGGAGGAAAGACAGACAGAGAAATATACACAGTCGGAGAGCAGAGACTTTTCACTTTTGATTTATCGCGCCAACTTTTATTTCTCCCGGGAGATATTAAAACCCGTTGTCCCGGCAATTTAACTTTGCCCCACCTGATTGATGATTGGACCAGCCAACGCGTCCACGTTCTTTCGATGCATCGAATTCCTCATTAGACGCCATTAATAAGCCGCTTCCGTTCGAGTGACTGGAAGTAAGTGTCTGCTGCTAGATTCTTCGATTTTTCTCAGTTAGTTGCCCATTCGGACTTGGTTCGTCAATGATATATTATTATCACTGAAAGTGATTTTAGCGGGGGTAACCCAGAAAATAGGGCTTCTTCAAGTGCAACGAAAATTAGCGATTGGTTGATTTGAGTCACGTGATTCGTGAGAGGGCGTGGAATAGACCTCGAGTAGGAGTGGCGTTGTCTGGTTGCATATCGATAAAATTTTATGGCGAAAAAGTCGTCTTCATTGAGACGAATCGTACTGGGGTACAAGTCGTGCAGTTTTTACTTTTACTTACATTGTATTATATCACAGCTTATCTTTTATTTTATTTAGTATTATTTCAAGAAAATGGAAGTTCTCTGCGCTTCTGAAAATTTTCTGTAAAATGCACAAAAATCTACAGTCTAGCTATCAAGTATACCAACGCGAATTTTCCCAAGAATCCAGCTTTTGTTCCGACAGTCCGCGAGCGGAACAAAGAATCGATATCGAGAAACGCTTTCGAACACTTTTGGGAAATTGCTGCTTGGTCGAATTTAACGCAAGCCGGGCAGAAAGGAGTTTTGGAAAAGAAGGAAGAGATCGCGGGGGGTAGCGATTTTTACACGCCACACGCGGACTGTCCGGAAGTTCCGGGCGGGGCAAGTGAACTCGTTAAAATCTTAAGGCGCCTTAATTAGTCTAATAGCATCATCCTTTTTCGTCGGTCCATCAGCAACCTTCCCCCGACCGTCGCTCCATCCAATTTCTTCCTCGCGTTGCCTCGCGACGGACTTGGAACCTGTTCAAATATTGCCCGGTGTACTAATTTCAATTAGCGCGTTTTGCCTGTAACGGACCCGCCCTCTCGACTACCCTTGTTCTTTTCGCGGAGAAAAAGAAAGGATACTGGCCAGGATGTTTTCCTGGACACGGCGAGCGGAGAGCAACGGCGCGTGTGATAGAGCCGGACGTTACTTTATGTGTGCTAAGTGAATATAAATTGCGAATTAAATCGCGCCATAATCAGCTAGAAGAGCGCGGAAAAATATATATGACGTGCTTGAGAAAGACGATAAACGAAGGAAGGGTCTTCCGTTTAGGATGAGGGATACGAGCTCTCTTTTATTTGTTTGGTCTGCTTCTATGAAGTGTAGCTTCATGCTTTGGTATTAGACTTTGTAGAAATTGTTCATTTTTTTACGAATTTTTAATCTTAGCGTAGATGCAGTGGCAGATGGAAGGAAGTATAAAAATTTATATCACCTACGCGATATACTGGATACATTTCTATCAACATTAAATATGATTTCACTTTGCCTTTCAAACAATTTCTTCTACTTGTCATGTCTAACGCGCTTACGATTCTATAAAGTATTTTATTTTTTTTTTTTCTATATGGTTTTTTTGGATGTCAGGCAACCCAAAATAATATTCTTCACCCTCATTCGTAGTTATTTATTAGACATCCAGACAAACCTGAGAAAAATAACAATAATTCGTCTCGTCTCGCATGTTCACCAATTCATACTAGCGATCATAATCTTATCTCGACTCGCGAAACGACCCGTGCCAATTGATAAAAACATAATCGGTCGGAGGACTCGCCAACATTTCAATAAGTATAATAAATATCCGGTCCAGGACGGGAAAACTGTATCATCCTGGCAACTGGCGACCGGCCCCGCTAATAAAAAGCCATACATTTATCACCTTTATCCGCGCTTTATCATACGTAACGCCACACGAACTCATAAAACTGCATTATCTTTGTACGTGTGCTGAAACCTCGGTTTTTATCGGGCACGCCGATGAAATTTACCCCTTTTTCTCTGTCCCTTTCTCCACCCCTCGTTACTCGCCGTTGCTTACCTCGCATCGACAAACAAATTCCCTCCACCCGTACGAATCAAATTACGCGAAAGTTTGGCGAAACAACAGTTCGAATTACATGGAAATATCAGAGCCATCGGGGAAAGTTCAGTCGTTTCATCTCTTATTTTACTTTTTTATTTCGTAAAGTGTTTCAAGCGATGAAACTGTCCCCGTTTGCCTGTGTTCTTGCGATTTTGTGGAGAGTGGGAAACGATTGATAGATCGATGGATGAAAACTGAACGAGATTTTATATTGTCGATATTTAAAAACTTAAATTTAGTTAATTCTTTAAACGTTAGGATTGTTCTCGTGATCGATTCTCTCTGTTGTTAACCCTCAAACAGCAATAGTTTTATAAATTTCTACAGTAATTTTTGTTAGATTACTAAAATTAATACTAAAAGTTTTAATTTTTATTTGTTTTCATCCTCTCTGGTAAAGATTAGCAACAAATAGACTGTGGATCTTTATGCATTTGTGAGAAATTAAAAAATTCGCAGTAACGCATAGAATAAATACATAATCCGAAGAAATATATAAAATATCCAAATCTCTACTTTTAGTTGAAATTCTAGCTTTTTATTTTCGTTTGCGAAAATATTAATTCGCATAGAAATCCATATTCTAGCAGCAAAATTACATTACATTAAAAATTCCAGAATTGACTAACAAGAGGCTTAAATTGTTACTTGGATTTCAATTGTGGGTTAAATGTATTATATTTAATAACTCGCGCGTCTCTCAAAAAGAAGACAGGGATGGGTGATGTGACGTCGACAGTCTTGTGACGTATTAAAAAGATTACAAAAAGTACAACGTCTTCGACAGTATGAAAATGGTAAAAATACATGCTTCGGAGATAAATTTTATAACACTCGTGTTATTTCCAACTCTTACAAATTTATCGCAATCGATAAGTATAATTGAAGATCTGTTTAAGAAAAGAATCACTCGGATGGCTATGCATACGTTAGAAAATTAAATGGTATATATTCATGTTTTACAATTGAAAAATAAGTTTCACTTTTTGAGAGTGATCCGAGAGTGACTTCTTTAGAATTAAAAATATGTCGAATCATTCCTTGTTCCAAATGATCCAAGTGTTAAAATTTAGATCTCGAAAGTATTGGCTGTATGGTTTCCTCGAACGTGGCATGAACTCAATAAAGGAAGTATTAATACATTTTTTGAATCGAGATCTTATTCGTTCTGTTTTTGTTTTTTAGCAAATGTGCGACATCGGTCAAAGTGTCTTCGACGAGAAATGATTAAACGCGTAGCTTGTTGTCGAGCATTGTACGTAACAATTTTTATGCCTTTTGATAGCAGGGCGAACGAGGCGATCGAATATCGAGAGAATAGCCTATTTCCATCGTTCCCAAAGGAACTGTATAATAAAAAGTTCATTGAAAACTTTTACCTAGTTTCCTGTCTAAAACTACACGGACTTCCCTGGTCAAAGAAATTTTCCGTAATTGAATCTATTCATTATTTACGTAATATTCCTTTCGCGTTCACTCTCGATTTTCTAATTATATTTTCTGACGGTATTATTAATTTCGTTTCTCCGAAATTAATACATCTGATTTAATATATGATGTAATGTACAACATCTTGGGAGTCAACGATATGCTAATATTCGCGCAAGAGATTTTTTGCTTAATTAGAAGTTTATTTAAATCTGTTCTATATGAATGGTGATATCTCAGCACGTTTGTGATTAAGATTTGATTGAACACTTGATGTACAAATCTGTAATATGTTCGATCATAACAAGATTATGTTATATCATCTTTATGAATTTAGGATTGTAACAGAAATGTTTAATATAATTTCATATTTTATCAAAGATATAAAAACATTTAGTTATAATTTTTTGTTATATTGTTTTGCCTATTGAAAAATGCTATTTTAGACATAGCGACGATCAAAAGAAAGTTTAAGATGTAAATGCCACATTCTTTAAAAAACTGAATCATATTTGACAAGAGCAACGAATCAATGTAGTAATGAAAATATAGTATATAGTATAAAATGTAATAAAGTATATCAGGATAGATTGCTATCACTGATATTAAAATTAAGTAACACAATATTTAGTAGATTTAGATAAATAGTGTAATGCTTGGTATATCTTACTATTACCGTGTACAATACAATATAATTGATTAAGTTTGTAGCAGAAAAGGTGTTCTACATTTAATAAGCGAAAAAGAGAATCAAATTACGAGTGAATTTCGATGTCGAAATGAAAATCGAGCACGGGGACGCGTAATTGCGTTGACGAAAGTTCGTCATCCATCAACTGATTCTCTTACTCTTTCCCTTAATTTCATTTTCATGATTCTATCTATCACCAGCGAAAGTTTATAACTCCGTTTACAAACGTTCAATCGAATCTAACGTAGAGGCAAACTTTGTACAAGTGACTTTAGCACTTGTGACGAGTGGTCTGTATTTATTATCAAAGCACCGATGTTAAAACAACACGAGTCGACGGAATTGTTACATTTTTGCGAAAGAATGAAATTAAAAGGGAATTTGCGATAAGCCCTTTATTATACAAATCTCGCGGAATACGCGTCTTTCTTTCTTCTGCAAAATGGCTGAGCTGAGATTATCTCCGCGCAGAGCCATTTTGAGTGACCGTTTTCGTGTGGCGTGGATTAGAAAAGATCAATGATTTCAAGTTTCTACGTAAACCGTCTCTGTTAATTGCAAATTTCAATCGAGGAAAATTTTCCAGTTTCATCTATTTTTCGTTTTGTGACATTTTGATGCAAAAGAAATTGAAACATAAACGTTTCATCCAGCAATTACCTACAAGTTCTTTCCTTGCAAGCTAATTACTAATCTCTGTCCGTATTTATTGTCCGCCCCCGTCAGTCTGTTCACGCGTGTTCGTTTTCTGTAACGAAGCATCATCATTCATCCGATAATAGATATCCTCGAATCGGTTTCCACGAACTCGACCTTTCAATCAATACACCGAACAGCGAAACTTTCCGCGCGGATCTATCGGAAATTTTCCCTCCAATCAATCATCAACGGCAATCCCACAAAATCATCGGCGAGCCTTCGTTCCGTCGAAGGCACCGTGCAAACTACCGGCTGATTTCCCTCTTCGTCCCAATTCGGGGAACATAATTCCCGGGTCCGATGATGCCGCAATACCGGCCGGCCGCGATCGTTAACCCGAGCGTGCACGGGGCGAACGAGATGGCCAGGAAATAATTTGGCCGGGCGTCGTCATCATCGAATCAGCGTGATAGGACAACCGGGAAATTGCCGGCTTCGTTACTCGCGGGATACGTGATCGAATATCTCAGAACAATGGCGGATTGTCGCTGCCTTATGTAGATACCTTCTCCTCGCGTCTGTAATTACTCGTAATTGAATCCCCTGTTGACGTGATCGGCAGGGGAGGGAGCAAAATGATCGTTCGTTTGATCCAATTAACCCCAAACGAACATCGTGATGAAAAGTCACGACACGCCGGTGATACGATGTCATTTGCGCATCGATCTTTTGGTTATTGTTATCGTTGCAGCCCGATGTTCGACTATTGATATTGTTGCAGTTATCGATTTCCAATCTGAGTAAGATTTGGCGATGCCGTGGTACGTTCTCAGGCATCTCTAAAATTAAGACGTTTGTATCAAACTGATTGCTGAGTTTGAAAAAGATTTGGTTTAATTTAATTCAAATTATTAGAATTAATAGCGGTGTTTATTTTCCACTCTTTCTTTATCAAATTTTCATCCATTATATCATTCAAATGATCAATCGTGATTTATTGTTTGCAGCAGCGGCTGCATAAAAGTAACTCTGGATTATTTAAGCAGTAATCTCGAGTAATTTTTGAGTGATCGTAGAACAGAGGGTCAGAATAGTTTTTCCTTTCCTATTCGTGTCGCTACTTATGGTAGAAATCTTGTACTAGATTATGAATTTTACTTGTTCCAATTGATATCCACATTCTCTTTCGTTCCTCTTCCACAAACTCTGTCAAACAAAAAGTCTTTTTGTACGGCGTAGGAGGATGTCGCCACTTCTTTTGGCTCTTCATCTTTCTAAATATCACTTCTCGGTTTCGTTAAAATTAACGTGAAATAAAAGTAACCATCGTCTCACTGTACCAGGCTGTAACTAGTATAGTCTCCCTTACGTCATCTCTATCACGGCTACTCGAACATCTCTTGATCGCGATGCGACGTCCCTCTTTGATAATTACCGACCCGCGTTCCTATTCACACGTCTCGTGACGTATCGATCTACTTGTCAGCCGGCGTCTGCCGAAAGGTGACAGGGAGCTGCTGCTCCCTGCGCCAGCTGATTATTAGCAGTCGTTACGAAGATAGTGCGAACGTCGACGTCGAGGACGGGTAACAGGATTTGTGGCGCGAATTAGATCGCCACGAAATTTGCGTTGTGGCTTCGCTAATGGAGATTAGAACGGGAACATCTGCCGAATGAAATTGCTACGTTTGGCGAATATCGATGGGTCTTAACGGACGTCGACGAAAGAAGGCATCGGAACGGAGGAGATTGAAATAAAACGAAGCACTTTAATTTTAACAAAGTTTTATTGGACCGGTCTATATAATGACCTGCTTAGTAATAGGCGGAGAAGAGTTGAAAAGTGTTGGAAAATTCTGATGGGAAGAGAGATGAAGAATGGTGAAAAATGAGATTTCCCTTCGGAAGAAGGAAACGGAGGATTCATCGTTGTCGTGGCAAAATTTGAAATCTGAAGATGTACGTAGAGGTTACGAGATAGCGAACATTTAATAAAAGATCAGTACATACATAATAATCCTGATATTGCTTCACTGAATATTTAGGTTTATTCTGTTTCAATGCTTGTGTGAATGCTTTTCTACTATACTCTCAGATTTATTTCAAACTTCACTACTATAATCGTGATACAGTGTCAATGAAAAATATTGGAATACTTCGTAGAAATACTTGCCGAAACACGTGAGTGACACGTTTCGTTTCTTTATATAATTCTACATAATTCGTCGAATCTTTATCATACACTGTCCACGCTGTAATAGTAATATACATAGTAACGCGAACGCAAACTTCCGCGTGTCCGACAATGTCCGACAAAGTCACAGGCAACGTTCAAAGATGAACTGCTTTCGGAACCAGTAGTCTCCTACCGTTCGACTCGTCCGAGACCCGTTTCCCGTGGACAAACGACACGTCCTCTCGGGTATTTAGTGGATTCCTCGTGACGGTGTCAGAAATCGCGGCGAAAATGACCGGAACACGCGGAGCGGCGGGAGGCGATGACGTGTCAAGGCCGGGGAGGGGGGGGGCATCGTCATACGGGAGAGAGTCGGTGACGGGCGGTAAGATTGATTGGAGTCACGGGATGGAAAATTAACGGTCTAGAGCCTGGCTGGTCCAGGGTCGGGCGAAAGGTGTAGGAAGCCGTCATCGTCGTCGTCGTCGTCGTCGGCGTCGTCGGAGGTTGCGCGACAGCCGCCGCATACTAATTCCCTGACTCTGGCGGAGTGCGCGTCCTTCGTCTCCCTTCTCTCGCGACTATTTTAATCTCCCTTAACCATCTATCTATGCTCTCGGTCCGTCGGCCAATGTCATTCGACGGGAACGCAGGCTTAATCGGCCGACGGCGATCAAAGTTTTCGCGTGGACAAAAATTGTTCGTCGCCTCGTGAATGCGAATTGCAGTTAACATTTCCATCGATGTTTCAGGTTGACAGATAATTAGTTCGCTTTGAAGAAACATTAACGCTGTAACATATATCGCGGTATAATTCGAGTACAATTTATACGATATGATTTAATATCGATCATGTACATAAAATGTACGTGTACATGGAACGCAAGATATTTATCGCAAGTAAAAATTATTATGAATATATTGCATTGTTGTAAAGTGCATTTTCTAAAAGTTAGTATTAGCATAAACTAGTCTAAACTATGTAATAGTATAGTCTCACTGAATACTTATTCACGTAATGGATAATTGGTTTAGGTTAGGTTTAGGTTAGGTTAGGTTCTACAGATGTGTTTCAAACTTTTGACTGATGTTCAAGCTGCACTATACATGTTTAAATAATTTTGTTACGTCTGAAATGTATACTTGTGTCAAACATCTTGCGATCTCTTACACACGTAGATTTTAGATTTGTTTCAAACCTGCAATATTGTTACAATGTTACATATATATTCAAACTGATCTTATATTACAGCGTCAATGAAATTGCAGGATGTATTCATAAAAGATTCCTGCAAATGTTCAAATACAATGCTTTACAGTGAGTGAGCAACTGTAGCTAGAAATGGTCCGTCAATCACTGCGTCGCGTCGTTAATTCTTCAACTGAATCTACGATCGATCGAACGGTTCTCCTACGTAATCCGACGGCCTGCCTGGCCTTTGCCGTGTCTCACATTTGACCCCGATAAGTCATCCACGGCCAACAATGCGATAGTTGATCTTCGTCAATGCTTTCGTTACACAGCCCGCTGGACGAGCCGTAGAACGCATTCTGTCACGTTGTTTGCGTGCGTTTGCCGAAATCCAATTAACGACGTGAAAGGTTCGCGCGTCGTGCGAGGAATCGCTCCAACTTCTCCGCCATTTCCCTGCTACAATCGCGCTATCGACAATCGATAGTAATGAGTTTCAAGTGGAACGTCTGCTATTTTTCCTTCGCCGGGCGTCTCCGCGCGCGCCCCGCCGCGTGATTTTTCATTCCGTTTTCGTTTCATTTCGTTAACAATCAACGACGAACGTGTTCGAAGGACACGTAGAAACGTCCATGCTGTTTCCCCGTTTGCTCGTGACGACGCTCACAGACACAAAACTAACTTTGAACAATCGATTCTACAACCTGGCGTCATGTATCGTTCTTCTCGCCGTTTGGGGAAATGTTTATCCGCGTTTGGTGCCGTTTCGAGACCACGAAACACTTGTTTATAATTCTTTTTTCCAATTGTCACGCACGCGCAAACCAGAATATCTCACAAAGTCAAATATTCAATAAAAGAAGGATATAATTCCAAAATTTGCCTCCATGCACGTAAGAAACAGAAACATGCTGTTAAATCAAATCTGACGAAGAGAATAATTTTTAAAATTAAGTTCGGTCATTATGCATTAAGGAAATAATTTAAAAAATTGAAATATCCAATGAACGAAGAATCCAATATCGAAATTTGAACACGAGAGGAAGAGTAACTGTAATAAGTAATTACGCAACTATATAATCCTGTTTAATCTTATGAAATAAATTCAATGGTAAAAATACAATATTTAAATAAGATTAAAATATCATATACTCCCTTCTAAAATAACTCGAAAGGCTAAAGTTTCAATCAATATGCTTTACGTACGTAGACGAAGATATATGTGCTGTTGAAATTGTCAAATTTAACCCGACGTGTGCGCCAGTATAAAATTATCCGTCGGTCGATAATACCTGTCCTGATGATAAAAATTTCTTCTATTCCGCTCGTGATATTAAATTATAATTAACGTATTCATATCTTGTATTTGCATACATATATCCTATGAATACATTACGTTTGAAATTATCATTGGACGAATTTAAAATTAATATTTGTTTGAAATTGATTTTTGACTGTATGATATTGACTAGCGAGTCGTAGAAGAATTGAATTCAAACGGTTATAATATTCTTTAACACTTAATATTCCTATTATAACGCCCACAACGTTCGTTTAACATTATCTCACTTAATATTATTTAACGATACAGATTTCGAAAAATTTTTGTTTTTAATTTTTAATTTTTACATTAAAAAACCTTTAGTAAATTTTATTTTATTTATTAGAGTAATAATTAACCGCGAAATTACGAATACTGTTGTTCACTGTGTGCGTGCGAGAATTGAGCAATTTTTGCATTAGACTCTTTCGATCTTTCAAGTTGCTCTTGCTGAATATTTTCTAAAAATTACATCTTATCTCGCGTGATTGGTCTTTCAAACTTTCATCTGTATATTTTTTATTTCAACCGCGAAATTGTTCGCAACGATGGGAAACAGCTGGTATGAAAAACGTAACAGGTTAATTACTAACTCAGACGTCAAGATCTCAGATTCAAACGTCCGTAGCAGCAAGTTGTAATTTATGCTGAAATAATTACTTGTTCTGGTTACTTAGCACTATGTGCGCACCTATATCCCGAGCTTTCGACGAATACTCCGAGTAAGCTGTAGAACTGTAATCGAAAACTTCCCTTCGAGGAAATCTGTTCTATCACACCGGCGCAAGTTTTCTAACTGGAAAATGTGAGAACAGGAAAGGGAAATCCGTTGCTTCTTTAAAAACGAATATCTTTTAAAATAAGATAAGACGGGATAATCTGTCCAGTGAACGAATGCCTCTCGGTGGATGAACGTGGCTCATGTTCTACGAAGAAATTATCACGTAACGCTCTCTTCACGTTGAAATTTACATAGCAATTTCAGTGAAACCCCACAGATTTTTCTTTCTTATGACCTGCGCAGTATTATGTCCCCTTTATTTAATAATTGTCCTCACGACATCCTACGGATTCAAGATGTCTCTTTCAATTTGTATTTCAAGCTTAATGTTCCATGAATCTATGATAAAAAATTTGTTTTACAACTCTTCCTTTCGTTCTTATCCTTAAAAAAAAATTCAGAATCAAAAAGAAGGCAGTCGTCAAAGAATCTGTCAAAATTAAACAAGCCTGGATCTTTCAAAAGAGATTGGTGTTTACTTATAACACACATAGACAAATCACCTTCTAATCTGAAACAAGGTAAGATACTGTTCTCTGACTTCCGACTTTATTCAACGATGTCAAAATTTCGGTGTTCCGTTTCGTTAAAACAATTGACGCTGAAGTAGAACAGCCGCCAACCAATTACTTTCATTCTACCGTCGAGTTTTTCCGATACACTGGCCAAAATCGTCGCAGACGAACAGTCAGAAGGCAGACGACACGCTCGATTGATGAAATTACAAAACAGAGTCGTTAAGGGCTGTTACGGGGGCAAACGCGGAGGTGCACGAGCAACGGCGTGCAATTATAAGAATTGCTGGTACAAAGAGCGATCGAGACCGGGGCAAAGGCGAATAAATTTCTTCGTCCACGCGAAAAGAAGAAAGGTCGCAAGTTAACGCACGAACGACGACGACGCGAGTCGAACGACCGTTTGAACTTGTTCGAAACAACGATTACGAAAGCTACCTCTGTCGACTATCCAGACGTATCGTTCTTGTTCAACGTCTTCTTGTGGAATCTTGCCATTGCGCAATGATCTTATTCTTTTTTTTTTTTTTGTTTTTGTTTCGAACGCAATAATTAATTCAGTAGCGGAAAAAATAAAAAGTGTGTATTATCGACATAGAAAAGTAGTTTGACATGGAGAAAGAAATGAATCCTATTGGTTGTGATATTGGTAATTTCAGATAATTCCTACTGTTACGTATAATTATAACATAACGATATGACAATGCGAATGTTGTATGATGTAAAGACAAAGTACACGATTTCACGATGTAGGTAAATATTTTCTGCACAAATAAATATTTATTTGAGGAACACTCTATGCAAGAAATACCAGGATAAGAGGAAAAAACTACTTTCTTCAATGAAATTAAATCTTTTTTTTCGTTTTTATCTTCGCAAGTTCTTCCGTATAATTTATTTGAACATCGCAGCGCACAGAGTCTCGTGAATGAATACGTCTAACGAGCGTGCAACGCGATTCGCAGAACAGAGAGAATCGGCGAACAACCGAGGGACCGATCCGAGAAAACGTATTTGTGCGTCGAAGAAACGCGAGATCTTTGACGGCGGGGTTGAGTAACGAACGCGCAGCTGCGTAGGGATGTTATTTCGACGTCGAGCAAGTTTGCGCAACGAATTTGGATTCATAATTTCGCGGCGCTATAGGAAACTCGACATGTCGGGGAAACAGCGGTTGGTTGTTTAACTTGGGATACGCCACGGGGTTGAAATCATGGCTTGCGCACCCCTTTCGTTTCAACTCCCACCGCGGGCACGTTAAAGAGGAAGCGTTGCTCGTTTTGACGTTTCGTTTTATCATCCGCGTTTCGGAAAGTCGTTCTCACTCCTCGAGGATCTCGATTCCGTTGCATCACATTTCGACTCTTTTTCTTTTTACGTTTCAACATTCGGTTGGAAGGACAGTGTTTGTACCAACCAACTTTCCTTTCATCGTCAGATTTTAATTCGATCCTTCGTAATTGCAAATATTGCACAAATGTTTTTTGTATACAAGCGATTCCGAAGGTCCTATCAAACGTAGTTAGATATATACATTTCCACAAAATACATATATCTCAAAATACACCAAAGCGATGGAACGGACATCGAAAACAGTTACGGCAGATTTTGTTTCCGATCGAGAAATTAAACAGCGAATTGAACAATAAGAGAGTTAATTGAATAGCAGATTGAATTTTAACGGGAGCAAAACGAGGTTGTGCTACGAGCACGTTTGATGATACGGAATTTGAAACGCGAGTAAGTCGAAGAAAATAGTCACGGAGCAAGAGGGAGGATTTTTCACTCGCTGAGCTAGTTAATTTTATCCCGCTTCAGCAGGATGTTCTCGTTTCAACACTATCCTCTGCAAACCGTGACTTTATATTTTGCCAAACGCAGGAGATCGCAGACAACGAGTTTACGCTCCGTATCTTAATGAGAAGCATAAGTTTCTCTTTGTTCTCGAGTTACTTCGTAAATAAATCTCAAGGTGGCGAAACAAATTTCTACCCTGCTACTTTTCGTACTCGTAGAAACGTGGACGATAATCGCTGTAATCGTTCAACGACTTTCGAAGCTCACTTCTTTTCATTCGGTTTCTATTGTCTCGGCGTCTCTGAATCTATTAAATGGATTAATTGATAAGGACTTTCGTATCGCCAGTTACACGTCAATTTCCACTCTTTTGCGTGTAACGAGGGACGATCGATCGAATTCAGGGAACGAAGAATAATCGTGGATCCTCGGATCCGAAAGGGATTTTAAAGATAATGAAACGGGAAGGACGGGACGAGGGGAGGAAATTAATTACATTCTAGAAAGTTGCGTAATTGCATCGATCGCCCCTCCCCCTTCCACCTCTCTGGGGAAACTTGTTTCGCTTAATCTTCACGCGTCGACTTTTTAACACTTTTCTTGTTCTACTCTTTGGTTTAATACCCCGCGATATCAAAATGTATCGACCATTCTCCCGACGATTAATCTTCGACAAAGCGGACGGTACGGTTCCTTTTTTATGGAGTTGCAGCTGATAAATTTCTACATCGGATCTTCCATTTGTAAATTACCGTGATGCATTTTCACTTTGTGCAATTATTCTGATATTACTGATGTTTCTATTAATTTCGAAATTGCACACAAGAGTGATCAAATTTCTTCAGTCAGATTAATAAATATTCTAGACTCTTGAATTATTCTGTGATATAATAATTCTACACCTATAATTCTACCCCTGTGACATAAATATAACATAATCTACATAACATATACAGATTCTAATATTCTGTAGCTATATATTCTATAATAATTCAGGAGAGGAACATACTTGCTAATATTATTATTATTTTATAGTTGCGAGTAACAAGAAAAATTTTTATACCAGATTTTTCTCTTATCGAAGATTTTAGTCTTACATCCTCCCGTTCATTTTCCCACAAACAGAAATAAACTTCTGCTGTTTCACTCCTTCGGAAGAAAGAAATTAAATTGTACGAAATATGAAAAAGTTTTGACGCTTTCATCTAAATATTTGACGAAGAGGTTTTTAAAAACAATGAATCGTTGCAGTCTCTACCGATTACTTTGGTAGTTCTACTAGCAATAAAAATGGTAATAATAGTAAGAGAGAACGAAGAAGAAATCGAAGGCGAAGAAGGGGCGCGAGAAAAGAGGGGGAGATCGTTTCGGAACGCATTAATTTAAGAAACAGTTTCCAGTGTCCTATCGCAACCCACCCTAAGAAACCTCCCGAACCGAAAGTCTGCGGGAGTGACTGGCCGCTTGAGGAACGACTTTTCGAATCGACTTTTCTACCGGAGAGACGAGAAGTTTGGCAATTTCCTGGGGCTAATCTGCCGGTCGGTCAGCATTGAGATGCTGCCGGGTTACGAGACGGTGTCTGGTGGAAACCAGCGAGGCCAGAGGGCACTGACTGAAACGTGGCTGGTCCCATGGACCACCAAACCATTCGGGGTGGTTCCATGAATTATACAAGCGACTCTTCGCCTTTCCTCCTTCTCTCTCCCTTCTCCCTTTCTTCCTCCTTTTTTTTTTTTTTTTTTATCTTTCATACATTTCTTTGCTATCGTTCCCTCTCGATCTCATCTTTTCACGCTGCTTCTGCCTCTGCCTTTCTCTCTCTATCTTTAATCTTGGTAATTGTCGATGTACCTTGCCTTTCTTTTCCACCAGTTCCAACATCGCCTTCCTCCGTTAAGTTAAGAACAGGAAAGAGATAAGCGGCTCCTCGCTCCTCCTCCTTTTTTCTTTCCCTCTTGATCCATTTCCTTCTTTATCCTTCATTTTTATCCGATTCGTACACGATGATATCGATAGTACGAGCTATAAGAGATTCTCATAAAACTATACGTCTCTGGCGTGAGATAATAAATCACTTCCTTTGGCACGAACTTACTCTAATTATTCGCCTAACTGTCAATTGTTCCAACATTTGAGGGATACCTTTATATTGGATTATTTCAATTATTCAACAACATTATATATTTAACGATTTAACTAACCGTTTCTGTTCTCAATCCAAAAATCTCAAGAACGTCATTTGCATATCTTTCACTTTCAAGTGCCTCATATTTCTTCCCTCCATCTCTCTCTCTCCCCCCCCCCTTTTCTTTACTATTTTCTTACGATGATTTTCTTTCGCTCTCGAATTTTTACGACGCTTTCTTTCTTCCTTCTCTCCTTCTTTAACAGTCGGTGTACCTTGTCCTCCCTAGCACCGTCTCCATCGCTAGTTAAGGGACGAGAAAGATTCGAGTGGGGATTGAGCCGGGTCGGAGAAGTCTCCTGGGACAAGGAGAAAGAGACGTGGATGCGTGCCAGAAGCGACTCGAGCTCATCCGTCGTCGTCGTCGTCGTCGTTGTCGTCGAACAACGACGAGCCCTTTCGTGATTGAGCGTTCGCACCAATAAACGTCGCGGTTGATCGGCCACTGTGTTTGAGCGGCTTTTAATTAGACCGGATAGCTTCGCTCCTCTCTGGCTTTAATGAGCTGCTCGATGCCTTGTCCAACAGCAGGAGAGAGAGAGAGAGAGAGGGGGGGGAGTTTCTGCACGCTACGTGCGCAGATATAGCACAGTATACTTCTCGTTGTTTCTTTTCTCATTCTCCGACGTACACGTATATCTCGCGTGCCGTTTTGTTTTCTTGTAAACGAGACGCTCTTTTATTTTCGTAGCCACGGGGGAGGAGCCACCCCCCCGTTAGCTCAGGATTACTCAGATCCCCGTAGTAAGAGTAGAAATTACGACGCTGACTTATTTGCCTTTGAGAAAAATTAGTCAGAGTACAGCGTATTTGGCTGTGTAATTAGTAATGATTATTTGTTGAAGTTTTCCAAACACTGAAACAGTTGATGTGCCGATATGAATGGCGCAAGAGATTTAATGACGAAATCAGTTAGAGTTACGTATATTTTTCACTAAGTGTTGGATCGTGTAATTACAAAAGTGTTTTGTAATTTAAAGTTTGAGACAAGTAACATTCCAATGTTAATAGTACAGAGACTTTAAGACGGAATTAAAGTTACGTGTGTTTTATATTAGTAGTAGAATGTATAATTACTCGTGAAGAAACATTTTTCATGTACAATTAATATTACTCGATCCATTTGCAAAAGATCACAAAATAAAATTGAATGGATCATGTGCCAAATAATTTATCAATCCCATGTGTTTACGCGAATTGAAAAATAAATATATACAGTATATATACAAGTAAATTAGATAAACTGTCTTCGAACAAAACGTCTTTGAATATTATTGTTCGAAGAATTATCCAAAGGGAACCAGTTATCGCACGAAGAAAATAAAGAAATCGCTCAACTTGAATTTTGATTCGGGGAAATTGAAATGTGCAGATAAGAAACGATAGGAAGAAAGTTTCCAGAGTGTGAGGAAAAGCGAGTTTTAATTAGAGCAGGTATAGTAACAGTGAGTTTTAATGAACGAGGATGAAGACCTCATCGAATGCTTCGGTATTTTACGTAGAGATCAATTTCGTTTTCTTCTCTCTTTCTTATAAAAATTGTTACGATAATAATATTGTTATTACACTTGTGTAAACTAAATTTTACTTTTTCGCAGAACATTATTTTATGTAGAAAATTACAAAAAGTACAGAAATATTTCATAATGCAAAGAACAAAAATTTTAAAGATAATATTGATATTGATATAACATTGAAATAAAATTTTTTTAACTTAATTAATAGTATTTTACACACAGGGTGTTGCTAAATATTTTCCATAAATTCATGAAAATTCACAATCTAATCATTGTTCGTATTCCATACACAGGTGAATTGTTGATTCTTTCAGGCATGCTAATTTCATACAGAAACAACATGTATCGACAAATATCTCTGTGTAATACGATTGCGAGCTAGATAGAAGGAAAATTTTTAATTTTCGATCGGGTCGTGGCGATTTTTATTAAAAATGAAAGCCGTCGAGTTTCTTTGACAATTCGGGGCGAGCAAACAAAACCGGATTTCAAATTTCGGCGAGTCTATTGAATCGAGAGCTCCATTGTCGTTTCCTCGAAGGCGCCGCTGCCGCCGCCGCCGCCGCCGCCGCCGAGAGGATCTTATGGAAATATTTTCTCCTCTCCTCTCTCTCCCTCCCCTCCCCGCGAGAATCTTCTTTTTAACCGGGCCGCTTCTGCACCCTCTTTAATCGTATTACCGAACGTACAGACATATTTCCATTCCTGGAGCCGCTCAGTGCCAATTGGACCAGCCACGACTTCTCCAAATTTTTTTTTCTTCTTCTTCTTCCTCCCCTAACCCCATCTATCTCGAGTTCCTTCCTTTCGTCGACGAGCTTTCGCCATTCGTCGTATTATTGCGACTTTAGCTCTAGTATTTCGACAAAGAATGAGAAGATTATATTGGCAAGCTTTCGTTACTGGTCTCCGTGGTCTTTCCTTCTTGACTCACGGCAGGAATAATATTTGCAACAGCTAGTAAACGAGCGAAGAATTATTTTATACGCTCCATGAATATTTGATAGAAATAAGATCATTGTAACGACGATAAGATAAGGCTACGATCAGCACAAAAAATAAAAGAAAAAGGAGAATAATCGTACAAGCATATTGTAACAAGTACATTTAATGTTGAATATATTAAAATGCATGGTGATGATACTTGTAAATAGATTTTCTTCTCATTTATTGTATATCGAACTGAAATATTTAGTAATAGAAGAAATCTAATACAAATATACTCTTTCGTCCGTATAGAAAAAACGTTCGCTAAAATAATATCAGAAGATAAATGAAATACGTTTGGTTAAAATCTCGTGTCTCACATTTTAGTAAGTTTGATTTTACAATCATGAAAAACGCGTCAAACATCACATCAAACAAAAACTGCACTTGTACCCTAGTACGATTCGTCTCACTGAATGGTCCAGAAGCAACTGTTCTGACTAGGAAAAATGAAACAAAAATTTTACGATCAACATTTGTCGACACAAAACAAATTACAGGCAACGCCACTCTTACTCGAGGTCTACTCCACGCTCCCTCACGAATCACGTGACCCAAATCGACCAATCGCTAATTTTCGTTGCATTAGCGTTGCACCTGAAGAGGCTCGATTTTCTGGGTTACCCCCTCTAAAATCACTTTCAGTGATAAAAGAAAAATGATACAGTCAAGTCTTGTTAAAATGAGGCTGAACATGAGACACGAGTTTATTTGTACAATATCAATTTGGAAATATTCTAGCAAATACTAAGACTAAATTCACATTAAAAATAATATTTGAATAAGAAAAAGAATTTCGTTGCTTGCAATTGACAAATTTACAAATTTCGAAGTAAGATCATATTGCGAATCGCGAGTACGACGGTACTTGGAAATCATAGGAAAGGAACGAAGAAAATACGCGAGACGGGTGTATCGTCGTTGCGATATCTACTGGCGGGAGATTATAAATCGAAGAACGTTGCATTCTTCCGACGGTTGTTTCCTGGTGGTTTTCGTTCTCACGTCGTTCGTCCCATCGACGTTCGAATTCGAGACGATAGTCCGGTGGATTTACGGACCGCGTACGTTTCGGTGCTGGTTTATTGGTTGCACCGATACGCCCGGTTCGGTGGTTGTAAATCGAAACCACTTTCTGGAACGGCTGTTCCGACGATACACCCGAGTCTCTTCGGGTTTTGTTCCGATTGATCTTTATTGAGCCGGTCGTACGAGCGCACTCCTTCTCTAGTTTTGTTTATTTCCAACCTGTCAAACTTGTTGGCTTTACGACGCCATCATCTTTCCTCCTGCAGTTTGACAAGGTCTAGGTTAACTCTCGCGGTTTGACAAGGTTTGAGTTTCATTTTAGTGTGACATTTTGGTGTGACGCTTCCACTTTAACAAGTCACAGTCTCACGCTCGACTTGTTAAACTGACATAGCTTGCCAGAAAAGAGAAGGAATTGTATAATAATTCAAAACGTGAAGCTTCCTGCTTTTCACGATATCGAGTTCGTTCCTTCTAAAGATATTTTTACGTCATTTCGAGAGAGGGTAAATAAAGTTGCTTTCTCTCTTGAAACTTTCGCAAATTCAAACGTTTTCACGGATAGAGTAAAAAATGCTTTCGTGCGTAATTAAATTCTTCGTGGTTTTGAAGATGAAAGTCTCCCTTAAAATTTGTTATAGGATTTCCTTTTCATCGAATTCTGTACGTAGCGTCACATCGGAATGAAACGAACATCCATTTTATCAAACCGTCATTTATTAAAAGGGAAAATTTGTTAATAGGGACGTTAAACTAGATTCAACGGAGAATGTACGATTAATTATCGAATAGCTTAATAAATGACACGATCGTGATCGTAATAACCTACCTTTAATTAATTCATCGTTTAATAATTACTTGCGGTGTCGTGCAATATTAATGAAAACAAAATTCCGTTGCAAATACTACACCGCAAATCGTGAATATTAATGAATTTATAATGTTGCACCAGCAATGAAATTCGTATAAAAAGTTTTAGAAAGATACAATAAATACTGCCTAATTAACAAATTAGAATCTTGTTGGGTTTTCGGGATGTAATTATATTTTTCAAATTATTTAAAAATTCATATCACCATTATTGAAAATTTGCAGCAGGTATGATTGTTTGAGGGAAAAAGGAACATTTAACACTTAATATTTATCGTAGATAATAAAATTTTTGAATTGTATCTGTAGATGTTTAACAACGCAATTTTTTATATACTTTACAGATTCTTTTTCGTGTAAAATCAATTTTGAAACAAACATAGTATTTGTTCTAAAACTTTTAAATTAACTGTACAATTACATTTCTCCAAATATTCAAATATATCATACAAAAATGTTCGTTCGTCTTTTAAAAAATTCACATCATCCACAGTTACTATTAAACACAAATATTCAAGAAAAATGACAATGTAAATATATTGAAATTAAAGTCATTCAGAAGTCTGAGAACATTTCTTCGTTTGAATAATTTTATAATTTTAATAATTAACTTTTATTACTGTTGCAATTTCTCAATTTCAATATATCTGAGCTTTGTGCTATTTGCTTTCACTTTTTCAAATTTTTGAAACCAGCACACTCGAAGTGAAATGTACGTGAAATTAACCATGTACAACTACAATTCTCATTCGTTCAAAAAGTTCACTCTATCGAAATATTGAAGGAAGAGGAGCACGCGAGAGGAGAAAGTAGAAATATCAATGATTACGATGTAAAATTGTCAGCGGTATCTTCCGACATTTTTACGTAGAAAAGAATCGCAGCAGCAAAGAAAGAAAAAAATACACTCGCGGCCTTGCCTCGCGTGTCCGCGCATTTCGCGGTGGCGCCGCCGCCGCGAGAACGAGATATTTAACGAATTTACTTTCCGCGGCACTAACGAAGCAGCGTCCGTGCGCCGCAATTAATTCAACCGCGAGGAAGCGCGGACCTATTAAAAAAAATAGCCGGTGTAATTTGCACGCTAAAGGGACAAAAAACCCCGGCGAAAGGAAAATACAGGTGCGTGGGTACGGGCCTTCGCGCGCCTCTAATCCTCCCTTCAAAAATATCTATCCCCGAATCCAGTTCCAGTATCCAATATTTCAGGATAATTAAAATTCCCCCGCGCCGCCCTGCCCCCTGTCCTCGTAATAATTTTTTCTTGCGTCTTCTCGCGCGATATGGAAAATGCTTGGAAACGAAAAGAAAGAAATAAGAGCGAGAGGGGGGCAGGAGAAAATAGACGAAGGTAAAAGGAAATGTATCCTGCGACGGGAAACCGGAAAATTAAAAATTCAATCGGGTGTTCGAGAGCGGAAAATTGTTCTTCTTTTTTTCTTCCACCGGGGGGGTTAAGCACACGCGCATGCACGTCCTCGGGGGTGATTAATTGAAAAAGGGAAAAAAAGGAAATCTCGCCCTCCTCCGTAAATCGAGGATGAAAAATTCATCGAGCAGTCGGTCGAATTAAAACTTTCAAAGAAGAACTTTGGCCGGCTCGATGTGGGGAAGATTTGTCGAAAAAATCCGTTGGCGAGTCAGTTTGCGATTTTATGTCGAAAGATTGGAAAGCTAACGTCACTTTGTAGTCAGTTTCTGAATTCGACGATAGAATTGTCAAACTCGTCGAAATAACCAAATAATAATTTGTAAAGCGCATAAAACGCTCGTGTTCTTCAATTTGTATTTTTTCACGGAAATTTTCTAGACGTACGACACTACATTCTTCGAGATTTGTTCCAAAAGTGATTAACGTTCTTTGTGGTATTATAGTCACTTTCATTCCCGTGATGCGAGTTTAATAATTTAAATCATTAAACAGTCACGATATAACAAATACTTCAATTTCTTAAAATTTCATAAAATCGTACAATTTAGATAAAAATGTAATTGAGCGAATCGTTGAAATTTTCTGTCGCAGTTCTAATATCATGCACGGTACAATTTAATAATATAAATTGATTGAATAGAATTGTAAATGAAATGTTGCATTGATACAAGGTTGGTCCTTAATGGGCACAGTGTTCTACGAATAAACTTTGTAGCAAACATCTCAGATGAAGAGTTTGGAACGCTCATAAACCTGAAGACAATGAAAGTACATCTCCCCAATTAACGACAAATCAATAAGCGATTCCCCTCGGAAACCTTGAAACTCCTCGATCAACGAACGAGAAGGGCACAGAGACGAATAATTAATTTGCTCTGCAGTCTTCTTTATTATTTTTAATAAAGAGCAAAGGGGATGAAAAATACGCGTTGAGCGATCCCAATGAACGAGGACGAAAGATGGCCGATGGAGAAGTGAGACAATGCCACGATGGTACCAATTACAAATGAAAGTCTTTGGTTATTAAAGAGCTTTCTTGGTTTCTCTCCTAGAACTGCATTTTCCGTAACTTCAATCAATCAAAGAAACGATACGGCTTGCTACACACTTGCATTCATTTCAGAATCCCGCAATTCTCGCAGATCCGCGCAGTATGCTAAAAAGAGAGAACGCGTTTCGTCCCATCGGTCCCCAAGAGGCCACGCATCCGAAAGTGGAGCGCTTGACTGTCGCACTGAAGAGATTTTAGCTAAATTAAAAAGCCGTTTGGCATTCACCGCCCCTCTCTCGTCACTTTCCTTCGGGCGTTCTTGTTCGCGGTGTTCCAACCCCTTTGTGCCGCGGCTGCACGGTCCCAGAGCGTCGTCGTACTCGCCGACCGCCACGAGAAACTTCGTGTCTGTCTTCCGGAAGAAAGCAACAGTGACATTAAATTGCGGCGTCTTCTCTCGAGTGACGATAAGAGCGAACTTTCCGCGGGACTTTCGCTGATATTGCTCGGCGGAGTAATCGCGCGATTACCGCCCGATTGAAGAACTTTCGAGACGCTCTTTCGTGTGTGCTAAATCATCGTCTACGTTCGGCCCTTTGTCCGTTCAATCTCGGCTTTCGCTCCCCTTTTTAATTAGACGCTGGCACAATGAATCGGGATTATCCCTCGTTTTTGTATTATTTATGCAGAATTCCCGGGGAACCTTTGTCTCGACTGCGTCTGTAATCGGACGATCATTCGTTTCCACGCACACTCGTGTTTTCTACGCCTGAAACGATGGTTCAGAATGAGCGAACCTTCGATCCCTTGACTTTCACATTTTCTATAAATTAGATTACTATAATGAATTTTATAATAATTTACATTTGTAGAAATTCTCAGATTCAAGAAACAATGAGTGACAGAAGCTTCGTGCAGCATTCTCTCAGCATTGAGCGCACGTACACTTGTCACCTTAAAAGTGCAGTCATACGCGAAAATTTATATTATGTTAAAATTTGCCACCGCCGGCGACAGTATCAAGTATTTCTGAATAATTGATCGGATCGAACGGTCAGATTAAAAGTTCGCGAGTTTCGGCGATGAAGTTTCCGGGAAACAAATTCTTACACCACCGCGGAGGCAGCGTCGTCGTCTCGGCAAGTTGGCTAGAATGTCTGGTCCGATCAATTCGTAATTAAAGCCGCGGACAGCGCGGCGCGCGTTCGATATCGCCTGCGTAAAAGAGAAACCTCCGGAGGATGCTGTTTGACCGCGTATCGCGGTAAAGAATTCATCGGCGAGATCCCAGCCGGTCCCTCCCGGAATGAAAATCTCCGAGAAACTTGCCGGTAAATTTTTAAACGCTCGATAACCGTCCCGTGTTTTCCTTCAATTAATCGAAACCGGCCGCGCGCGAGCCACGCTGAATAATTGATCGGGACGCATTAACTGCCGCGCTCGACGATTTTCCTCTCTTAAATAGGTTTCCTTCCTGCCGCGGACTTTCTCATTTTCTGTTTTCCTTTCTCTTTCCCGCCTCGTTCTCCCCCTCTCCGCTGCTTTTAGTAGCCGAGATAGATGCATCAATTACTCTCCGTTTTTTTTTTTTTGTCTCCTTTTGCTTTTGTTTTTAATGAAATTTCCCCCCGTCCGGCTCGCGCCGCCGGTCGATACTCGGCTTCTTTCGGCGAAACGTCTGTCAGAGTTTTAATTTCTGCGACTTTTGCGTGGTAAACGTACATACCTCGATCGATATTTGCACGGCTTTATCAGCTTTTTAGCTGTATCGAAACATATTATTAATTAGTTAACTATTTAATTTATTCTCAGTACGGCACATGAATCGTTAATTTAATTGTCACACTAGCACGTAATTGTATGATACAACAAATTAGTATAATCGAAGGGAGAAATTTATAAATATTACAACCGTAGGTAACAGTAAACAAACTTTCACGAAATATCTTAGTATTTGATAATAACTCGAGAGAGAGAGAGAGAGAGAGAGAGAGAGAGACACGCATTTGCAAAATTCTGTTTTTCTACGTTACAAGGATGAAGTTCATCTTTGTAATCTTTGTTCTTAATTTTACAGCAGCTGTGTGCTCTTAAAATTAGAATTTTAATTTAAAATTGAAAATCGGAAGAAAAAAGCGCGAGACGCTTGTCACAAAATCGGATAATTGCAACGTTGTCGCAGAAATAATTAGAGCGGACAATTAACGTGCAAACGTTTTACACGAATCGATGCGTAAAAGCGACTCGTTCTCTCGTCGCAGGATTGGATATTAATTAGCTAAATGATTGGAAGCGGGAGGGAAATTTTCTCAAAGTTTATCTCGGAATGACAACTCGAGCGGCCAATTCCACGGCGGGTAACATTCTGTTTACACAGAAAGTAGTTTCGCTTGAAAATTATGATGGACAAATTACCAACTGGAAATGGAATTAGTCTTCCAACTTGCACGGCGAGTGAACGAATCGTTAAAAGAACAATGATCTTCGCGATTGTTCTGTGCTGAAACTGCCAATGAGAAAAGTTTGAATTAAATTTAATCTTTAATATTTAATATTTAGTACGTAGATCAAAATGTACATCTTCCCACTGGAATTACTATTTTGAAGACGTTCGTTCTTACACACTGTGAACTTTAACTTACAGGTAAAATTTAATAATTTACAAGTTAAAATTGAAATTCCAAGTCCACGTAATTTAATAGTCAACAATTTATAAAATTGGAAATTCAACTTATATCGACGAAAATGATAAAAATGCCAAGGTACGCAAGATAAGTAACTTTATATTAAATGTAGAAAAACGAGGATGATCGTTCGAACCTGTAATAATTTTTAAATTTGCGAATTTTATTCTCCCGTTCGAGAAATATCCGTAACTTGTTAAAAACTTCGTTCGCGAACTTTTACATTAAAAGTCGATACTTCTCTCGAATAGAATTTTAATTTCACATTCGAAATTCTCTGCGGACTCAATTTATTGTAATAGTTATCGGAAGATTTCGTAATTCAACCGATTCACGTTAAATTTTCCTCGAGCTTTGCGTACTTTAAAATAATAAACTGTTTTGAAAAAAACAAAATTTCTTTTTTATTCTAGCGTGCGTCTGGGATCTGATAAAGCGAGGAAGAGTTAGCGAATTTTTACGGCAGTTTAGAACGTATAATCTTTTTTTTCGTCGCAATGTAACGTCAAGTAATTTTACCTGGACGTTATATAGGTTAACGTACACGTTATATAGGCGGTGCAACGCGCGCTATACGATGGCGTGTCAGGATTAGCATAACTAATACGCGTAATTAATAGTTACTATGCCTAACAGGTATATATCTCTAATGGTGTTCATTGCAGAAACACGTCAAACGAAACATTTCTTGACAGCGGACGTCGATTCTAAACAGATACGCCGTCTGACGCACGTCAATTGTGATCCTATTTCATAACTAAAATTTAGACACTGTATGAGAATATCGTTCAGCTCTTTTACAAAATTACACTAACCACAAAATCACCGTAAACGACTGCAATACCTTACATACAGATCACGAAAATTTTGAGCACTTAATTTCATTTTGCGTCTTTTTCATTTAATTTCATTCCATTTTAATTCAGTATTTCTTTTTAACAAGGGAATACCCTCTTTCGCTTAAATATCACCGTGTATTTTTAATTTTAATTAAAAATTTCAAAGTCAAGTCGAGAGCGGAGAGTTTTAATTAAATATTCATTTCGATGAAAAATTCCGAAATTCAAAGTCCCTGACGTCGAACGATATATCGAGAGTTAAACATCTAGCGAGCGCGTCAATGTGTCGAAGCGAACGCCATTTCTCTGAGGCATCTTCCCCGTCGTCGCGCGTCGCGAACTGAAATTTTTCGCGAATATTTTATCAGCGCGGTAATTTATTAAAGGAACAGCTAATAAAACGCCCGGTTTAAATAGCCGCAGGCGTGGCGCGAAAAAAAAAAGCACCGGCACGTAGAATGTTGGCCGAAGAAGGAGATTTAACGTCACACGTGAGATTAAAACTGCAAATACGCGTAACGCTCGTTCAAGCGTGCAACGAGGAACACGACAAACACGTTTGAGTCGTAGTTCAGAGGAACTGTTAATTTTTAAAAAAGCAGAATCTCAGTTTCCAGATGCTGAGTAGCAAATTTGATCGTTACGATACTTTATATTTTTGTGACTTTTTAAATTTCTCGTATCGTGATATATGTGGTATCATTGACTAAGAATAGGATACAGAAAGTCACTGGTTTTTTAACGCTCAAGCAACGGTGAATCGAAGAACTGTATGAAAAAGAAAAAATGATACAAGTTGATCGAGTATGTTGATTAATCCGTCACGATATTGAAAACCGCATTTCTCAATGCCGACAGAAGGTCTACTCGTGTTTCAGTATTAACAAACATTTTAAATATACGATTATTCACTTTAAATATATATCAATTATTTATGATTTCAAGACTTACTTTTATTTTTTTTTAATAATAAATATCGACGTTCTCTGTCAACATACGCATGTTGAAAAATTGTTACTCAATTTTAATTCTGTGAAATCCATCACGTAAGAGGCAAATGCTTCTATCTCACTTTTTAAACACCAGATTATTTTCTCTAATTCAAACTGTATACAAATTTGAAAGTGATATCGCTCGCATTGGGCGGGTGTCGAACGAGACTCATTTCCCATTGTCACGTAAGCACGCGTGTCACAAACGTCCCTTCCTGGCAAATATGGGGGAGCATTTACGAGATTCAGAGAAACGGGAGGTTAATTTTTCAGATCCCTCGCGGTCCGACGCTCTCCGCGTCATGCATAATTGATGAAAAACTTATTCTGCCTGGAAATGAAAATATTCCCATTCAAACCGGTTGGAGGTAACCATTAAAAAACTAACCGAGCAACGCGACTCGCTTTCTCCTCGTACAAACGGAGAAAACTTCTGCGTTGGAAGTTTTGCCAGTCGGCGGGACATTAAAAAATTCAGAATTAACGTCCGATCCCAGAGGGGGGTGAGGAAGACGTTTCAAGGCCGAGAAGGGTAGCTCCTCCGCGCAATTAATAAGAAGGTGAGACGGGGAGGAAAAGGGAGGAATCAGCGGCGTATAAATGCCTATAGGAAGGCCGTCTAACGACCGACAATTAAATCCTCGTCTCGGCGCGCGAGGCCAAAGAGGAGGAAGCGTTTGCATTATGTATACGAAGACTCGGAGAATCTGGAGGGAAATCGGACAGCGCGCTGGCAACGGTAGTCGAAGGAAAGGAGAAAAGACGAGGACCGAGAAAGAAGAAGAAGAAGAAGAAGAACAAGAAGTAGAAGAAGCCGACAGCCGAATGAATACGATATTGTTGCTATCCGCAGAAGGACCTGCCGCAAGTTTTGTTCGTCGCAGCGGCTCCTCCCTTCCTTTCGCCCTTTCTTCGTCACTGCCTCCTCCACCCTCGCAAATAGCAGTTTGACTCGACTATGGAATAAATTAGCCGTGCTCGGGCTTTTCCAGCGTGCGTTGGGAAAGAGGGGAGGAGGAGGGTTGCACGTCAGAAAAAGTGAGGGATCACCACCCCGTTCGCGAGAAGGGATCGGTCGAGAAAGGAAAACGCGGAGGGGATGAGAGTGGCGGTACGGACGGAATGGTTGCTTATCAAGAAACAGGGGTACTTTGTCCCTTAGGCGGTCCTTAATAATAAATTCATATCTTCTCCGCGACCTCCTGCTCCTCGTTCAACCCCTTCCACTCTCCGCTGCTGTTCATCCCCCTTACAGCGCGGCCAACCAAGGGCAAGCAAATCCCGCAAGCAGAGTTTTACCTTTGGCCGCGGCAGTAGCAAACACTCCCCCTTTCGGTCGGATTACAAATCTCTTTTTTATGCCGCTTAATAAAACTCGCCCGACATATCTCTCTGACTTCTACCACTTAATTTCGGCTCCCTTTGTCCATCTCCCACCCTCCTTTTTTCTTCGTTCATTCTTCCGCTCTCTGTCGCTTCCCCCTTTTCCGTCTTCGTTCGTCTCCTTCCATTTTACAGTTCTCCTCGCGCGTTTACCACCAGTACGTAACCGTTCGCGTTTGTTCGCTGCTCGAGCGTCTTCGTTTCACTCGTTGGAGACCGCAGTCTTTGCTCATTCGGCGTTCGCCAAGGGAACGAGCATCCTTTCTGGGACCTCCTACGGACCGCGGCAAGGTTATTTTACTCCCTCTACATCAGGCAGAGGGAATGAATTCGAATTCCTTTCGAGTTTCGGTATCTCTTTGTAGCCGATGTTTCGAGAAGGAAGATCGATCTCCTTGCGAAGGGCGAGACGAGAAGGTCTTGTCGGAATAGCAAAGCACGAAAAGAAATTGTTGTTTCCGGTGGCTATCTGCCGTTTCTCTTTTTTCCTACGCGTGGCTTTTGATGGAAAATTTCGTGAACAATAAATGTATCATTTCTCGCGAAATGAGTGTTCAAACACTTGAATGGACGACGTTTTTTGAAGTTTAATTGACATCGTAGTGAAATAAATAAATAAATAAATTTTAAATAGAGATGTACAAGAATTAAATAGAGATGCAGTAGTAAGTAGTCTAAATATATATTTCGCAGACATTACAAAAGTATTTAAACAATCAATTATTCGTTATATTGATTTTAATATTTGCAATATTTTTAATATTTATTACGACGACTGTTGTTGTTGCATGTTAGTTTCTCATTAATAATAAGTGTTTTGTAATTTTCTTACTTCACATTTCCAGATTAATTTCAAATTTCATCGACGCAGTCGCGATATTGATAAAATTTAAGAGAGAGTATTTTATAGAACACGCATTGAGTGTATACGGAAAAGTTTTTCTCTACAAATGTCAGAGAAGCGACTAACTGCAATGCCTAATATCATCGAAAATCAGAATCACGTCACATAAAAGTTCGCGGAACGTTCTCCCACTTCGTTCAATTACAATTGCCTCGCGAGAAGTGATATATTGCGACTAATGTCCATCCATTAAACTCTATGTGTCGTCATTTCCCGAGTACTTCAAACATAATCGCCGAAGGGAGATGACGCGAAGTAAGAGGAAATAAAATGCAGGATTAAACTTCGCCGCGCGAAAAGACACCGCGAGCTGTAAACGCGAGAACAAACGAAAATGCAAACACGACAGAATAATCAAGGGAAGAATTTAGACAACTAAGTCTGAATAATTGCGAACGGGTATTTGCAAACCCCAAGGAATAATACCTTTATATACCCCTTTGTTTCGTGAAAGCGACCAATTAGTAAGTAATATTCATGTCCGGGGCAGGGGGGAGAGGACGGAGGGAAAAATTCTCTGAGCTATCCGCGCGACTTTTAAAAATCTCGCCAATTAGAAAGCAATTTTCAGGGAACGCGCTGAGAATTTCCCTCCGGTACATGAGAACCGTTGTATTTATTTCCTGTTTTATTTCCTCCATCTCGCGGCCACTTCTTTTTTCCGCCCGTTTCCTTTTTATCTGGCAAAGTTATTTTTGCGTATGCATTCACACCCGACTCGTACGAAATTAAGGTTTCGCTATAAACGTACGTATCTTTCCTTCTTCTTCTATTTTCTCCCTGTTCCCCCCCCCCCCCCAGTTTCCTCTCTAGCTTCGCCTCGTCGTTTTATTTCGATTGCCAAGTACTTTACACGCCTGTTAAATTACATCCCGAGCCGTGCATCCGATGTTTAATATTTAACATTGAAACACTTCGCTCGGAACTTTCACTTTAATTCTCCCTCGGCGACTGGAACGTGCTTCGTTTAATTCCTCGTTTCACCATTTTTATTCTCCTTCCGCTTTCCGTTTATATCTTTCCATTGTGCCGTGCGTGACCGGCGATGTGCGCCGCGAGAGAACTGTGTCAGATATTTAAAAATATGGAGTCTGAATTGACTGAAGCGACACAGCGAATGAAACACATTCCGATTAATCGCACGAAAGACAATGAACTTCTAATTCGAATTTTGCGAAAGATCAATGGTTAATGATCAGCGTCAAAATTCTTCATTTTCTAACTAAATTTTAATGGAACGGAAAACGCGCGATTTTCAGACTCGTGCCATTCCACTTTCTAGCATCGAAAATATACGACTTGAATTATATTTGTCACGATACGCACATTCCAGTCCTCGAGTCGCAACAATCCAGTGGATCTTTTCGAATTCGATATTTCTCGCTTCTTGTTCCAAAGTGGAACTTCAACAATATTCAACAATATTAATTTTCGTTATCCCCGAAACGAAATCATTCTGATAATAAATCGTCACTGGTGGGCGTCACTGTGATGACCAGCTGTCGTGAGTGTTGCAGAATATTGATATCAGTCTTCTCGTAGCCGCGCGTTATTAGATAACGAGCGTGCAGAGTGCCTTTAACGATCGTTCTGCGAGATTTAATCCGCTAATCCCACGCATCCGATAACTGATAACAATCAATGACGATAAAAGTTATTAGCGACGCTTTGTACACGCAGTTGAAATCAGGGACGATTCTCGAATATACGGACGTTGTAACGTGTTCGATTATTCGACGTGGCTTTCAGCGGTCGGCTAATTTCAGCGGCTTCCCCCCTCCCCTTCTATCGCGCAATAATTCAAAATTACAGCTACACGGGTGCTCTCTCCGTTGGATGGGCCACTTGGAATACAGTTGCGCGTGTTCTAACATCGAGATCTATGGCCGAAGACTGTACAACTGTCGATTAGAATCTCGCCGTCAATTTTCTTAGATGATTTTTTTGTCAAATTAAAGAACTTTCTACGATTTTAACGAAACTGACTAGTCCGAACGTACGTGAATTTCGTTATTTGTTCATCTATATTTCTTGGTAATAAAATTCATCCACATTAAGAATTTCAGAATGAAGTAATGTGAATTTAGATTATTATAGCACCCAATGTCTAATAATACTAGCTTTGCTGTCCTATTCTATTCTAGTAAGTCTCTCTGAACTATAATTTTATTATCATAAATCTATTATGGAAGTCTTCTACTATGAAAATGAGTATGAAACATGAGTTTGAAAATAATTACGAGTTGTAAAGAGTTTACGCGCTTCAAATTTAAAATTTCCCGTAACAGAAGGGAATATGGAAATATTCTTCAGGGAAAATTTAGTTTCCTACAACAGGATAAAATATGGAAATATATATATATATATATAATATTTGAAGTATACAATGAATTTTGTAACATTTAATATAGAAAACAATTTTCTACTCTTGAAACAATTTAAACAAAATATTATATTAAATGTTATAGAATTATTTTAAACAAAAATATTAATTTGCAGAAAAATCCACAGAGAAGAGATCGCTGTTCTTATTAAAAGAAACGCTAGGTCTCCAAGGGTTAACAAATTTTAAAATTATCGCTCGTCGATTTTTCCATGAATCTTCGCGCTCGCGAATCTCCAATTATTCGTACATTATTTTGAACATCAGACATCACGAGTCTTCGTACGTTTCCAAACCATCGAGATATCAGTTTCTGTAGTTTCCTGTTACAAAACAGACGAGTTTCGCTTGCCTCGCAGGGTTAATAATGGCCGCGACCTAATTATTGCAACAGCCGGAGACCTACAATATGCAAAGGTCAATAGGAAACTGATCAATATATCGGAAACAACAATAGTCCATCCGGCGAACTAGCTGATGTTGTTTGAACGCGAACAGCAGCAACAACATTGAATACGTTGTTTGATGAGGAAGGCTTTCTACGCGTACAGTCCTTGACCACGATCACTGAAAATTTTCGACATTTTGTACTGTTTCGGCAAAACTGAAAGATTCGAAGAAAATTTAACCCATGACTAGCCGACCGTATATATCGATATGGCAGACTCGTATCGGAATTTTCATTACATCCATCTTGAAATTAGTTTTCTGGTAGTAAATATTATTCAATAATGATTGAATATAATGACGAGAATATAGATATTAATTAATTAATTAATATAAATATTTTACAGCTAGATATATGTATAGAGTTCAATTTTGGCTCATCTAATTTTAATTTATTCCAATTTCTCTCCATGTTGGAGAATATCAAGTACAAAGTAAAATTACACTCACAAAAGGTTTTTTAATTTTAGAGTAATAAATCATCGCAATCATTTACAATTTCTATATGTATATGTATACAGTATTTTGTTATGTACCACTCTGATTATGAATACCTATAGAGAACCGTGTCTATGCTTATAGTTACAACAATTAACAAAATTTGTTGCTAAATTTTGTTCAAATCCTTAAAGACGTATAAGATGTCGAAAATTAAGAGTGATTAAGATCTGTACACGATACTAACTATTGATACGCAAACATTTGAATCGACACGAAACAAATTACAGGCGCGATCGCTCAGTACCAGACAACGCCACTCCTACTCGAGGTCTACCCCACGCCCTCTCATCACGAATCACGTGACCCAAATCAACCAATCGCTAATTTTCGTTGCATCAGCGTTGCACCTGAAGAGGTCCAATTTTCTGGGTTACCCCCGCTAAAATCACTTTCAATGACAAAATGAGTCGCTGTCCTAAAATATTCACCGAGAATTCCCTTCTCAAAACTTTACGCGATTCCTTCGAAATCTTCGTGGACGCGTTGCGAGTGTTTGACGGACAAGCGGCTCATCTTCATCCAGGAGGAGAACGGGAATCTGTGGACGCGGATTCCCACGAATCCCGGCTGGTTTTCGTCCGGTTTTACAGAGGTAATCGCCTGCAGGGGATCACCGGTAGCCTTTTTCTTGCCCGGTAGCCTTTTATGCTAAACGCTCGCTTCATTTGAATGTCGCTAATGCGAAAAACCGATGCATACTAATGGAGAGCGGTCTCCACGCTCTTCCTCGTCCTTCCCCGTCGGGGATACCGGCCGGACACACCGAAACCATCTCTCCGCTCGCACGTGTTCGTACGTGGCGTTCACGTGCACGCGCGTTTACACACCGGATGCCCGGCTCTTTATGTCATATGCATACGTTAACACGACGCGCGCGCGCGCGCCGATTTCGAAGAAGCTGCGCAACGACAAAATCGAGGATTTGTCTATTTTTCACGATCTCTAGTTCCAACTGTCACGATTCTGGAGGTAGCGAATGTAAATAGAATGGTGGAAATTTTCTGGAAGGTTTAAAACTTGTTTAAATGTGTTTTGTTTTCAAGTGATCGTTGCACGACAATGTAGACGTCAAATTTTGTGAATTACGACTTAAACAAACGAACTTACGAGCGTGAATCGTCACTTTCTTGAGAGTCGGGTATCAATTCTGCATTCGTGTAACAAAATTAAGGAATTAGTCAGAAATGGGGTTGATCAGTTTCCCGAAAGGCTCAGAGATTAGTTTCATCTAGTCAACTAGTTTGAATATTTCACGAATTATATCATATGCATCTTTCGTAAACAATTCGAGTATTTAAAAAATAAACAATCTAATTGAGTCAAATTTTCGTAGTCGTACTAGCTACGATGAGCTTTCATTTATAAAAAAAAAAGTATGAAAGAAACAGGATTGTCGCCGAAGACACTTAATTTTTTCTATTTGAAAACAGCTTTCGGATGGAATTGCACGATAGTGAGAATCAGTAACAATTGCTCGACGTCTGAAATCCAATGGTGTAACCGGGACGATAGTCGAGGATAACGGCGTTTCCGCGCGATTTCGCGAACGATTTAATCACGGATTAATAGATCGCCGCAAAAGCGATCCTCGAGGCTTCCAGGCGGTTAATTAATTGCGCGTATATACTTGCTGAGGAAACCTAAATTAGTGGAATCCGATTTGAGATCGAACGCGTCGACTGAGAAACGTTCAGCAACCGATCGCCCAGTCTTCCTGGTAAATGACGTGTCTCGCTCTCCCTCTACTTGGCAAACAACCTTTTTTTTTTCTTTGATGTTTATTGCCTCCCTCACTTTGGAATTTTCCATATCAAGCGATACAGAATTTACAAAAGCGTAAATCGGAATATTCGTGCAAATTTAAATTATTATGGATATAATTGATGAAACAAAACGGAACGTTAGAACGAGTATCATACTTTGAACATTTCGCACATTTCTACTTATACGTGCACGTGTATTTCTAGGTATATCCTTACTATTTCTCCAGTTTACGAAATCTTTGGTAATCACAAAAATGAACTTTTAATGGAATCTTGCATCTCGTCTTTTTACAATTAGTCGAAGCAAGGCAAAGTCGAACGTGTAATATAATGTAAAATGTAATCACGTGATATAATATAAAATAGTACGATACAAGGCGTCTATTATTATTAAATATTTTCATCGCGCAATGTTTAGAATAGTAACAACGTCCGGATGTTTGGATAAAAGTGTTCGGTTGGCTGTTATACTAAAATTTCAATTTAACGTTTGAATTAAATAGTCATCCATAAATGTAATAAATATGCAAATACGCTTTGCAATCACTGTAATCGCGCAATGAAAATCATCGTTGAGCGCTTTAATTGCAAAAGGGAAGAAAGCAAGGAGAGAAACGCTGGTCGGCGGGGAAGTGAAGAGTAAATAACATTTAATCAGGACTACGCCGGTACAGGGAACAGCCTAAAAATTCTGGACACGAAGTGACGAGAAAATTGCATCTCGTTTGCGAACCGGCCAACCGGTACGCTCAGCGCGACGATCCGTCATTAACTCGACAAACGTTCCCACGGGATATTTTAAAATGCGAGTAAACAAACGACACTTACTGTACAGACGAATCGTGCCATCGGTCTCTCCACGTGGGTTTTTCGCGACGCACTTGTAGGTACCGTAATCCTCCTCCTGAAAAACAGAATGGTAACGACGTCAGAATCAAGCGGCGAAAATGGAGACTGGCTTTTAACCGGAAGTTTTGCTTGCAGAATGGCTGCTGGTTATTTCACCCTTGCGTTGAACGGACTTTGTATCAATTTATTCAACGGCTCTATCGAACAATTCAGCGACTTTTAGCAACTTTAAGTTTAATCGTCTATTAACATTCGATTTTAGTTCAATAGCTGGTGTTTGCGTTTGATAAATAAATTTTCTCGCAAAACGCGATGAGATAAATTTGAGACAAACAACGATGAAAAATTGTGTCGACATTTGCTATAAATTTTCGCTGCATCTGACGAATCGAATTATTTCTAAAAATATAAAAATCCAGTGAAAAGATATTTGTTCGACGTTAATGTAAAATTGCTCGATGCAGTGAAAAATACAAAATAAAAGCTAGGAGAGAGAGAAGAACAAGGTACGTTCTGTCGTTCTGTCGACATGGCACAGAGAAGGTCGGATATCCTCGAGGATATTCCCTTCATACACGAAAATAATCTAGGAATAAATCTCGCGAGATGTCTCGAAACTTTTCAAATATCACCTGTTGGCTTCACGGTCTTAGCCGCTTTTCGCGACTAAAGTTAGGGTTAGTAGGTGAGCATCCCCTTCTCTCTCGACTTGAACTTAGTCCACATATTATTTCACACTTCGGTTGTTCTTGAAAGAAGGTTTTTGTGTAAATTTGGACTAATCCTTGTATCACTGAGGCAGCTAGTTTAATATAATTTAAGTAGAACTGACAATTGAAGCGTAAAAATTGTATCAGAGAGATTAGAATGCCAGGGATAGAAAAAAGTTTATGGTGCAATAAATTTTTGTCTATGTATTTCGCAATCTAAAAATGCAACATTGTAACTGCGAAACTACTTTAAAAAGTTATAAATTAGTCATTACTGTTCTAGTGTTAAATAATTACGACGAATATCATATTATCAATCATAATCAATATCATTAAATAAGCACACCATCACTTGAAAAATTTCTTTAATCCTTTATTATCTCGTGATACTTTTTAATGCTGCATTAAAAGAACATTCGTGTCTATTTCAATGCAAGTATCCAACCAAAACTGAAAATTCGCTTAAGGATCCATTTGAAATTGGAATTTGATAATTGATAAATTCCCAGTGTCTTGATATTGTTGCTAATTAGGAATAGGATAAAATTTAATATCTAACAGTAGCTCGTTAAGTTTGATGTCCAAGTAAATGCATCAATTTAGCATTTCAATTTCTTCTTTTTTTCGCCAGAACAATTATATTGTCACGATAGAATTGCACATCTTTATTAAACATCCTGTGAAACATCGATTCTTAAGAAAAACGCGTAGAATGACAAAAAATGATTAACGAAGGCTAACAACAGTTATTAGATTTAATAAGCCACGAAAATTGATGCTTTCGCGAGATACATCGGTCGTTTGTTGTACGTACGCGTTGATTAAGCAAAAACATTATACGTCGCGAGAGGAAAAACGCGGCAGGAAACTACTCAACGGAGGGGAAAAAGAACACATGATCTTCGTGTTACCCGTTACTTAAGAAAAAACGAGAAAACAGGAATTTCTAATTCAGGGAACGCCGGAGAATGGAAGAATATTTGCGTCGCAAACAAACGAACAAATAGCCAAAAAGGAAGAGCCAGCCTGCCGCGATGCACACGCACGCGCGCCACGATATAAAGATAGAAAATTAACAGGGAAAATTACTTCGTCGCCGGGCTCTATTTCGCTATTTTGGGACTAAGTGACAGTTTCTTTCTAAACGATGTCAATTTAAAATTAACACTTTATATTTAGACTGTAGATGTTTATGCACTTTACGAGCATAATTCACCTATTAAAGTCCAAGGAATAATTTATCATAATTAACGCTGGAATTACTGACTAAAGTATAAAATTTAGAGCAGCAGGAAAATGTTTGTGACAGAACGAAGAACATGATTTCGCTAAAAGTCGCTCGAGTCTCTAAAAATATAAATATATGAAATATGTAAAATATAAATATATAAAATTTCCATGGGAAATTGGTCATTTTGACCACTTTGGCCAGTTAAATTCTGAATTTTTGCGTCGTACGAAAAATAGAGATAACGTATTTAAATCAATTTCTATGGAAGGTTGCAATAAATTTTTCGATCCTTGATAGGTTGAACGATTCTTAGACGCGGAATAAATAGACAAATTTCGTTTCGATGAATTCATCGTTCCGGGAGATAATTTTATTTCAACCTTCCTTGGAAAACGATTTTCCACGTTCCAACGAACGCAACAAACAGATTGTCTTTGCCAGATGTTGCAGTTGAATCGGTAATTTTTCGCGTCGATACGTTGGCCTTTTTGTTTCATCGAGATGCAACTGCTCGTTTCCGATTCACCGACAAACGAATATTAAAATATTTAAAACGCGTCGAACGAAGTTTAACAATCGGCGCGAACTCGCATCTCAATTTTCCGATTCTTTCACCGCGGAACGTGATGGATCATAGTAAAAATTAGAATCAATTAATTGTTTTATTAATATAGTCTCGCGTTGATCACTTGAATGAGTTATTAACGATTCATTATACAATCGTGCAATTATGTTTCAAACAGAGCGGTAGTTGAATTGGACGATTCGTTGTCTTTCGAATCGTCTCTCTGGATGGGTCCTATACTGAATTGCCTGTTCATTGTTTGTCTTTGATAATCAGTTGAACTTTGCACAGATCACACATCGTTAGAAGTTCATCTCTTCGCAGAAAAGATACGTATTGGTGAGTGAGTTTCGTGTGCTTTATTGTAATTCTTGAAATTACGAGTTTTGCTGGACACTGTGGTGTTTCGTCAAAAGACGTACAACAGAAATTCAAACTACAGTAGTAAGGAGAAACGTCCGAATTAATGGAATTTTTGAACAACATAACAACTAGTTTTCTGGTATTAAATCGTATGTATTAAAGTAGAGATTATAAAATCTCAAGTTTATTTCGACACTTAAGAACGCCATATATATATATATATATTAAATCAATATCATATCAAAATTGTGCCGTAGAGATAATATCTAATATATATGTACATATATTATCTCACAATTTTGACATTCTGGTATTTTTCTGCATTTCAACAAATTAATTTGTATCTTATTATAAATTTTCGCTCTAAAATTCATTGAATTTAGAGCTACACGACAAACCATTAGGACTCCATTCAATTCAAATTGAATACAGACATTCAAAAATATGTATTGTAAATGTCTCTGCGTGCGAAAATTATTTTGAACATTATATTTCATATTTGATTAAATATTTTATTAGATAATACGATGCCATTTACATTATCGAAATTTTCAAATATTTAAATATGTACGCTAAAATATCAATTTTTTGAAAATTTCCATTCTTTTTATTAGAAATATATTTTCCAATTGCCACCCTCCATTAGTATTTAAAACACAAACTTGGTGAATAACTTATTACTGACGAATCTATCAACAATCTCTGGTTAGAACGCCTCCTTATTTCGCCATTTTCGTTCTCTTCCTTCTTTAATATCACAGCACTGTAGATTTTTCGAACTTACATAAATAATGTGAATAAACACACGTGTAATGTGTGTAACTTATTCATGGCGTAACGTGATGATTTATTCGCGAATCATGATTAATAAGTGACTAATAAATTTCGTCTGCTGTTAACTAATTTCATTAATTATTGATAAACGTTGATCAAAAAAAAGTTGTAACAGGTAATACTTTTTCGTGGGCTAAAGTTAGAAAAAAGTTTTAGAAAACGTATAATTATCATTACATATAATGTTACATAGATAAATTTTTTACGTAATGAATATATAATAATGCATGTTCGGAATGATTAAAAACACGTTTTACTCTAGCTAAGTAATAATTTTTGACTCGTAAATCATTCGAAAGACGTTCGAAAGTGAAGAAACGATAACAGCTTCATTCTAATCGATAATAACGATGATAAAAGGAAATCGAGCTGCACCCACCTGCAAATCGTGTATCGTGAGCGTCATGTGCGTCTTGTACGAGGGTTTCTCCGGCGTGGAAGTAGTCTTGTACTTCTTGCTCCCCTGAATCATCAGACCGTCCTCCCTGGTCCAGTAATTCAAAGAAGTCGGATGAGCCTCCGTGTAGCATTCCAGCGTGACGGCATGGTCCAACGGTGCGCCGACCAATTGGTGCGGTATCCACAGCATAGGGGGAACTGCAACGAGAAAAGTGATTGATTGGCTCATAAATGTTCCAATTACTAGCGATACAAGCAGGAGTTCCGCGATCGATAACCAGTACGCCGTCTATAAATCTTCGCCGGGGGTTTGTCGAGCACGCGTCTATCCGCTTCCCGATCATACGCTCTTACACGCGAGACTCGTTTCCGAGCTTTTTTTCTGTTTCACATTTTTTAACTCGCCTTGTAATTTTTCGCTTGCTTCGTAACTCAATTTCGAGGTTTCAGGCTGAAACGTGCTGTTACATTTGAAAGCTCGAGGCTTTGCCTATGCAGAATAATGAGAAATAAAATATTACGATTTCCATTGTTTCAAAATCGACGTACCCGCGTAAAATAATTGGCTCGCTGTTGCGCGTGTTCGTTTATGACGAGAAAATTCGGAATTTTATCAATAATTTCGGAGTACGGAGTGATATTTGATATTGTTTGACAATATACACTTGATTTCTGTTTATACATGATTTTTCATTTGTTTGGGAAGATGTTGAAATATCATTGTTATTAATGTAATTCTACTTACTAATTACTATTTATATATCCAGCTTGAAATTTCAATTTTCTGAAGAAACGAAATCTTAAATGTGAAAAGTTTATTCTTCTTTTTCGACGTACAATCTCCTTTGCAGGTATCATCATTCTCAAAACATCCTGAATATTAGTTGGATTATATGTATATATATATTATACAAATTTGTAATTACTATTATTATTATTATTATACCGATAATATGAATACTGTTATAAAAAGAAAGAAAAAAACTAATAATTTCAAAAACCACATTACGTTTTCAAGGTAAATTATAGCCAAGTTTAACAGCCGAAATTATTTAAAGACCATCCACTGAATTATTGACGTTCATTTTGAATCACACAGGACCGATGAAAACAGCGAGGTTTATTCGTGACACATTTAAAAAAACAAAATGTCAAATATCCGGTGCAAATAAATCAAAATCGTCCACCTAACTAAATATAAATATAAATATAAATCCGGAATGAATTAATCATTCAGCTTGCAGACAATACTTGGAGGCAAGACAAATAAATTGATCGCGTAATTTGCTATTTTGTCGGTGCGTTGAGTGATTGAAATTTTCGCCAGAAATACATACATATATACATACACGTTTATACATATATCGAAAACACGTAGCTTGAAATGTCCTCTAACTACGAATCTCTGCGTAAAATATAAAACACGGCCAGTCGCACGATACATTAATCATCCAACTATTTAATTTTTTCCTCTGAAGAGGAAACTTGATTCTCCCCGTTAGCACGCATTCTCTCTTTCATCCCCCCCCCCTTTCTCCTCCCTGATTGTTTCTTGCCCGGAAGAGTTGCACTCCCACGCAGAGTTGCTGTGACTTTTCTTCTTTCCCCTTTCATCAGCCTCCCCTCTCCTTCCCACTCGTTAAGTTTTGATTTACGCGCCGAGCAATTAAGAGCAAATTAGCGTCAAGATGCTCGATTAAAGACAACGGGCTCGAAACAACGTGGCGCGTTGGTGTTGAAAACGCGCGTCAACGACCGACCCTGTTCTCCTTCTCTCTCTCTCTCGTGCGCGCCTGCGCGTTGAACGCCCGTTTGCCCGCGGAAAAGAATGAAGACGGATGCCGGCGATATTTTATGGAAATTCGATATAGTTCCTTGAATTAAAGGAACAAAAGGCAAGCGGGTGATTTCTTTTTTTTTTCTTCTTCTTCTTTCTGCTGTTTTACAACGGCCGGTGATGGATTGTTGTTTCTAATGACGGAATCTGTTACGCGTCGTAACCGGCGTATTTAACCGGGGCCGACGTGAAATCGAACATTCATTTCATAAGCCGGCGTTCATCGAGCGAACACCGAGAATGCCCCGCAGCTGTCGCGAACGATCGCGTACACGTTTGCGTTGTTTTTCAACGACTTTAAAGAGAAGAGAAACGAAAGAGAGTGGGACAAAATTAGGCAATAAATTCCTATTGCTTCGCGGTCATGAAGCCATAATAGAGGCAAAAAATAGTTATCACAGCTGAGATATCGGTTTCCAAAGACAAAAATCGGCAAAGCGTGTTTCTCCATCCGCTTTTTAACTTTATAACCCCTTGCATAAAGGAACATTTTGAAATTCTAATAAGAATAGCCGAGCTAACAATATTGGAAATTTATAACAATCTCTCTCTCTCCGTTGGTCTCAGATTATTTCTGCGCGTGTATGCGTTTCTCTTTGTTTCCCTTTTTGAAATAAAGTTCGTGCGAAAAATACGAAGCTTCCTGAAATGACCTGATAATACGCAAAGAGCGTGGATAATTGCGATAATCGATAGGGTATCCGTGGCGGCTGATGGAGGGAGGAGTGGGAAGGAGGGCTGTAAACGGGGAGGGAAACGGAGAGTTGCATTTGGGTTAATCGGGTCTTTTTAAAGCGTATTTACGAGTTAGGAGAGTGGAGAGGAAACTCCTGTATTCATTTGCGGCATGGATCGATGCTGATTGAAAAGTAACGGAAGTGGTATGGAATACGAGGGCTCGTATCGGCAATGTTTGCCGTTCAGCTTTGTTCCCGACGTGATTATGAATGTTTCTTTCTGCATCTCGTTTCGTTAATTGCCTAACTAGTTTCCCAATTGTAACAACGGGAGTTGGGTTGTAAAGATTACAATCGGACCATGGGCTTTATCCCATTTAGATTAGTAGATTCGTACTTTTCGGCATGTAATTAAAAAAAGAAGTAAGACGGAAAATTATTTTACGTATCGAACGTATCGTACAGAACATATTCTTCATATACCGATGGATATTTTGTGTATTTCTTCACGTCAAATTGCATAGAAATCTACAATAGGGTGATACGTGCACTCAATACAATACTTCGAGTATTATTCTAATACTATTTGGATAATAAAATTTTATGTATATTATTTTGTAATTCAGTTGTTAATAAACAAATTTCGTATTTGTTTATATGATATTAAAAATTAGCAAACGTTCTTTCATCGAGCGATATACATTATATTTATTTATTCTTTTTCTTAAATGTACATCACTGTTCTTAATTTGACGCTTTTATAAACTATTTATGCGAGAGTAAGAGACACGTACAGTAATAGAAATTGCGATTTAATCAATTTTTTTATTGTATGAAAAATTATTTAATTGTTTCGGCTGTGAAGCATACATTGTCGTAATGCTTTTGAACAGAAATGTACATATCTAAACACACAATTATAATAATTTAGAATGGTATACGTTCATATTATCAGAATGAATTGTTAATAATTGATAATTATCAACGGAGACGTGAAAAATTTAACAAATATATTCTGATTATAATTTTGCGTTATTTGCATCGCACTTGCTATTAATTATGTTTACATGTGTTAGCATCTAGTGAAGCGTGTAGCGAATATATGTGTGTATTTCTGTTTAATTTTTCACGTCTATAATACTTGATTATCGGCAATTCGTTGTAATAATACGAAATTCACGTACTAAATTTGTACATATACACAATCACTCCTAATATCAATAATGCAACCCGAATTACGCAGAATTATAATCGGATATATTAGAATCGTTAACGGTATCGAATAATTAAAATCATGTTAGATAATTCATTGGGATAGTTCGTACCGTGAACGTATCAAACATCGGTAAACAAATTAACCGTAGTTGATAATATGATAATATTCGAAACGGGCAGAATTACGTATATCAGTTTTAGATGGCTTTTTCTAAAGGTTCTTTCTAGCAATAAATATGAATGTCGATTTGCAAGGTAAATTCAATTTGCAAATATAATATAATAATAATAATACGCAAATATACATGTAACAATTATTCAATTACTGTTCGAATTTAATTTCTTATACGTTCTACAATGGTTAAATATTTTTTTCTTTTTTTTACATCTTTGAGTATTCTTGATTCTCAAAGCTCAGAGATATCATTTCGTATCACGAAAATTCAGTTTCAAAATCAAAAGGCCACTTTTCAACTCTTTTGGTTATCGTCGTTCCCCGAACGTCCATCGAACGTCGAACAGCGTAATTCCTGGACGTGCATTCGCCATGATTAATTCGACTATCCTTTTCTTTCTCTCCTTTCCTTCCCGACACGGTGAATCTCAGAAAATAAGTCATGCAGGCTTTGCCACGCTTAGACCCGCGGAGTTGCTCCAATAAAAAAGTAATTCCGCCGCGACGAATGGTTTTCCATAGGAACCCTCGTGCCTCTGATAATGCCCCCGTGGAACGGGAGTGCTTCAATTTAACTTAAACCTCGTAACAATACACCGGCAGACACCGAACTTTCCCGCGGTCACATTTTTCATGAAGTTCGAGACGAGCCGAGCATGATTCACGTGAGAACCAATTCGGCCAGAAGGAAAGGAGGAAAGTATGGTATAACTCTTGAATACGGGCGAGTTGTGTACACGGCACTAATTTACTAAAGAAGCAAGCGATGATCTGTCGCAATTTTCGAAATTTCTGAAAATTGTAGAATTTTGTAGGTATTGGAATTAGGCACTGATAATTTGGATATTAGGTAAATTGTAGAATTAGGCATTGATCGTTGAAAACGTCAAGGCGAATTTTTTGAATTTTTCGAATAACAAATTGAATTTCACGACTGGAAGTTTAACTCCTCAGGAGTTCAGAAAAACTGATCTTATAAATTTTATAAATTTGTATGGAGTTGTACCGTTGATCTTGAAGTTTATTGAAACGTGCTATTAAAACGAGCTGCTACAAATTTTAGTAAGTCTTTTATAAAACGAACTTGGTCCTAGTAGAACAAATATCGTGGTACTGATACAGGCTCGCGTGAAAGATTTTAATTGCATCAATCACCAACTATTTTCGAATAAAGAAAATGTATCGAATCTAGAATATCAAAATTCGGCTAATTACAAGGAAGCTCCAAACTTGTATAATAAATTTCATTTTATCAACCTAATTACCAACCTGATAAAAACGAAAAAGAAAAACGCTTTTCCTCCTAGTTCTTCGTTACGTGCACAGAGGATCGTTTAACTTTCATCTAAAAAGAACGGGAACGAATATCGGATATTGCGTAACAATAAAAAAAAAAAAAAAAAAAAAAGAAAATAAAAAAAAAAGGAAAAGAACAAAAGGAGAAAAGAAAAGAGAAATCTGATTTTATTCGATCCCGGAGACGAAGACCGATACAAAAGCGTGCAGATAGTGAAGAGCTTTAAAATTTAAATAAAGATCCTTCCGTCGAATGGTTTCAGGAAGCAACTTTCACCCCTCTCATTCCACGGGGAATTACATGGCTCCCTATCTCGCCAGCTTTAACAGCGGCTGCAAGCTTGATTTTCTTGATCCCTTAAGATTCTTCGGGGCATGTTTTATTTACGGGACGCTGAAAGCTTATCTTTGATGTCGGCGGATATAAATGATAAATAATTTATGTTGTTAAACGGGTTGAACATCTTTTAATAACCAGCCTCTCATTTTATAAAACGTCTCCTTTTAATTCAATCTATTCCGGCCGCGGACCCAGACTGCGAGAAGAAAACCGACTCACTTTCGTTTACTCGTTTCCTTTTATCGTCTCGAAATAAATTTATTCGAACGTGCCCCCGCGATCCGACGTACCACGGATATTAATTATCGGAATTTTGTTCAATTTTTATATTAATGTATAATATATTTATATAATTTATATAATATTATATGTATTAAAATTGTATATATGTATAAATTATATACTCGCGAAACGTTTCGAAATTTCATTAACATTATAACGGGACACACTCTGGTGACTGCATTAATAAAATTGGAAACTAATCTTCAAATTAGTGAAAAATTGTTTGCATTTTAAGTTCTCAATTCTTACAACTTGGCGAGGAAAAATCGTACGACAAATTTTAGAGATTTTCAATTCAATCTTCAAGATCATGATGGGTTTGATCTCTCATATTGGAAAACAGCGTTGAACATTATTACTCTGTAATAAACGAACATTCGCAGCCCAATTATTACTAATTAGAGGTCAGATCATTCTTCTGGAATAACACCAGTTCTTTGAGAGAGAACCAAGTAGAAAAATCATCGCACGCAATTCTTTTCTCACGTTGCGAAAGTGAGTTTTCCAATTGTAATTTTTGACAGATTCGTTCGAACGTACGATTTGTTGAAATAGAGAAAGAGAGGAAACAATGAAGTATAATGGAAGATTTCTACGAGAAGGGAAACAATGGACGTTTGCTCTCGATGTTTGCAATTCGTTTCCCAATTAAATTTCGTAATGGAGCGTGCAATTCCCAATTAACTTTCGGATGTATCGCTTTATTAAAGTGCAGCAGTGTAACATTCGTAGACACGACGTACGCGCCCGAAGACAGTGGAAAATGAAAGCAATTTTAACAGAGCGGGGAAAATCAATGGAAAGAAGTGGCGGGATAAAGGAAGAAGGTTCAAAGGTATGCACTTTGTTCTGCCGGAGCAATTCAAGGAGGATGTTTATTTAAATTTTCAGGTAATTTACATCTACTTGCCACGCCGTATCACTCCTCTTCTCCCGTTCCATTCCAATGCATTTTCATTGAATTCGGGAAATTTGTATTCACGCAGACAAGGGATTTCTTAATAGAAATAAATAAATTACTCTCGCAAGATTGTTCTATCGAATAATCTCACCTCTTTCGATTGACAGAGATTTCTAATGAATTTCTATTTTCAAAAGTTTTGAGGAACATTTAATGGACAATTTTGAAATTTAAATTCCAGCTAGTACCCCAATGATGCTAGTTTCAACCATTGGCCTAATGCCTAATGAACATTGTGTTCTGAAGAATCTTTTATTTTTGCCCATTTCAAAGTTTCTTACAAATGCTTCATATTCCTTCTAGCAAATAAATTTAATCGTCATCAAGTGCTTTTACACTTGCATCTTTTTCTTGCTCGAATGAAACCGAAATACGGGAAATAAGACGGTACGCGAATGGTGTATTCAACGAGAAAATGTGGAAATATCCAAATGTCGTTTGGCCCGACATAAATTGGATAAAGTCACCCTTTGCGAATTCCCTTTTCGTAGATCTTTGTTTTCCACCGTATGATTTATACATGGTGGCAATTTTATTCTCTACTTCTCGACGTAAAAATCAAGCAATTCGCACTTCAAGTCTATGCAAAACAAGTAATTTTGATACAAAAATTGTTCGGTTTTATCATTCTCTTCTTTTTGTATTCCTTCACAATTGAAATTATAGCACAAACGACAGAAAAATACTTGTATAATTGTATAACACATCAAACTTAATACATAATACATGTTAAATTAAATATCAATTGGGCATCTGGCCACGATGTCAATGAAATGTCAAAATGTTTCATGTACAACATTATACTCTTAAAAGTACATCTTTCTATCAATGAAAACTACTAGAGAGGAACGTTTAATATTTATTTTCAGTGTTTAAAGTTTGGAACAATCGGGCTCTATAACGAACTGAACTAATTCAATAAAATCGCCATAAAAATATAATATCTCGATTAGATTCGTGTCTGCAGCGCAATAACGCAGGAGATTGAAATCCACCCTATCAAATATTGCTTCGACGGTTTGAATAATTTGAAATAGGACCAAGTTAATGGAATCCGACAAATCGTGGACACTCGCGCGCGTGTGTGTGTGTGTGTGTGTGTGTCGTAACCAGACTACGGACTTTTATGCATTTATTCGAAATCTGAATATTCAAACATGCGTACAATTATAAAAACGCACGAAAAACGTACCCAAAGTACGGTATTTGTGACAAAAAAGTTCCCAACTGGACTTCAAAGTCGAAGAACTCGCGTAGTCGTAACGTTATCGAGTGTTGTTTAAAATTTCGATCCATCAGATTTGGACAATAATCGAGAAAGATAATCAGCGTTATTTGCTTCTGTTCGCTTTTAACAGGATTATTCTTGAAAGTAATTTGAAAGCAATTAACACGTGGCACGCGGATCACGAAATATCTCGTGCTCAACAGACGTTCAGCTTAGATCTCAGGATTATGTCGCACGTTTCAAGTGTACGCTAACTAAACGGTACAACTAAGCGCTAGAAGAAAATCACGCAGCCTCGAGTGATAAACCAGAGGCAAAACGAATGTCGCTTGAGATAAACGCGATTTAATTGCAGTTGGAGAAAATTCTGAGCCAAATCGAAACTGGAAACAAAAGGTCGTGGAAAGTGAGACAGACTGTGAATTCTTAGCTGCAATTAAAATCTCATAATTTTGTTTAACCAGTATCAGCCCTTACTCTCAAGGGGATATTCCACAAACATGTTGCATAAACCCAATGAAAAACTGTGGAAACTGTTAAAACTAGCGTTATATAAATCTTACGAAAGAACAATCATAGGTTCTTATTTTAACAAGTATTTAGATTTATTAGGTTTAGGTTAGGTTAGACTGATATTTGGGCAATTACGTATGTGTGACATCCATCGTAAAAGTGTAACATATTATGTGTTCTTCGTTTAAATATGATACATTGTATTACATAATAATGTATTATATGCCATATCTAAATAAATAACATACGAATAACATTGTAATACACAATACATTTAAATAACATAATGCAAATTTACAAGTGTCCATAATTTTCATCCATCAGTGAATATATTTGGAAAGGAGGAAACAATTGTACACTGCGAAATATAATTAAAACGCAGCAAATGTTTGAAAGAAGTAATCTCGAGTATAGAGAAAAATTCATCGTTTCTCTGTGCTACTGGAAAACTCTTTATAGCGTCGAAGAGTTTAACCTGCGGGCAATAACGTTAACGTCGTTTTCGAATCGACTGTGAATACGGAAATCTAGTTAGTGATTCGGAGAAACAACGAGCCTGAAAAAACAGTGGAAAAATCCTCCGGAAACAAAGGAAAGGAGAGAAGACGCCGGTGGATCGTCGACGTGGTCAATTCCACGGGAACAGCCGTGAAGAGAGTAGAATTTAATCGAGTCCTTATTTACCGGGGTTCTTGCTCAAAGAAGCCCCCAGATGAAACCGATGTGGAGCCATTCGTTTCAATACTCACCGCTTGGTAAACTTTGTTTTCTCCGCCATTGAAAACCGGAACACCAGCTCCTCTCGGCTTACTTCAACGTAACGTCCGTTCGATTCTCTGAATTATCTTCGCCATAGATTTCTTTTGTTCGGGGTGACTTATTCTCCGACGGAACCGTGATTTTATACTATACTGTTCTCCTACCGTTTTTCAAACGGACGTTCCGGCGCGTATCGCGTCGATAAAATGGCTGGCAAGCAGGTATCAAATGGAACTGTTTTAGCTCTTTCAAATAAAGGCTGTTTACGTTGTTGAACTTTTAACTTTGACAATTATTTCCTTTCGACTTGGCTTTGTTGCAACGATATCTGATTATTAAAGAAAATCTTCTAGACAGTGAAAATAAAATAAAGCGGCAGTGAAAGATGGTGCTTTAAATTATTACAATTAATTAATTTAATTGTGATAAATTCAAATTATTTTAAATTTATCTCGCTCGACGATACCCAACTACGACAAAGGAAGATTAGATCGAAAAGCAAAAGCGAATTTATTAGAATTCTCGTTAAAAAAAAGCGAACTGAAGGAGATTTCAGTGAAATCGCGAAACACAAATCGAATCACGATTGAACTGAAAAATTTAATATTTGGAAAAGCCGCGTAACTGTGGAATTTCATTTATCCGTCGGCAAGAAAAGTATTACCTCGTAAATTTTTTAAATGAAATATTATACAAATAGCTCTTTATGAAAGCCCGCGAAACGTATTTAAAATGTAATTTCCCTTTTAATAAAACACCAGCTCTATGCCCGTGAACCGTAAAATCAATACGTTGCGAGTAATAAATTGTTTTATCGAACACGCAAAATCGATATTTATGCGTGTATGCATATATTTATGAATGCTCCGAGTCTCGTCAGTATTGTTTCAAACGTTCGACATTAATATTTGAAAGATTTGTCACCGACATTTAAATAAACCTTTCCTCGCGTGCCGTTATTGCCCCATTTCGATCTGCTTGCTAAAAGAGTTAAGGAATTTGCATTTAATTCAAACACAATTTGTCAAACCTGTCGAAACTAAAAAAGGAAAAAGAGAAAAAGAAAAAGAAATTCAAAAATGTAAATCTACGATTTTCAATTATCGTGAAACTCTCGAAATCATTATCAGTGTTATCGTCGTGGTGTACGACAATGTTAGAATAAATGTTACAACTGTCTCCAAATTTATACGACAAGGACCGTGTAAAATGCATCATTGACAATTATTGTAAGAAAAATCTCTCGTGACAAACTTCAAAATATGACCAAAATACTTCCAATTAATCAGTTCGAACGCAACTAAAAGGAAAAAGATGAGAAAGATGTAAAGGAGATTTCATTTTTTAAAAAAATGTGGATCATCCAGAGCGTCGCGTAGCGAAACTTTCGCGAAAATTATCGCCGTTCGCGAGTGACACACGATCGCGTGGGATCGGCGCGAAATCTCTCCGATTTTCTCGGATATTCCGGGCGAGAGTGTCCTAGCATGTAATACAGCCTCGTGAATTACTTTGGATTTCAGGGGTGACTTGCCGCCCCTTCTCGACCCTCCTCCTCTCCATTCCCTGGTTCCGGCTGGCGGCCGACGAGGGAATGCTGTCTTCGGATAGCGCAAAGGATACCCGACACCTTCTTAAAATGCAAAACATTCCGTCTGGGTGTGAGAGGGGCAGAGAAGAGGGCGCGAAGTCTCGGATCCCTTATTGCAGGCACGAGGCCTGTTACACGAAACCTTTCGACGAGCGTTACGGCTCGACGCTCCGTCGTCTTCTAGTCAATCCACGCCACGCCGTTTCTTCTCTTTTTTCCCCCTTCTGTCTTTCGCATACGATATCGGAAAGGCGCGAACCGTGCACACACGACACTCTGTTCCACCGCTGTTCCACAAACTGCGTTCACATCAGGCAACTCTCGCCACCTCGTCATCCGGCCAAGAATTTCATTTTTCAATTGTAGCCAACGTAAAGAGATTGCACGCGATTAGATCGAGAGAGTTGCAATCTCTTCATCTTCAAATTTTAAATGGCAATTAATTTTTGTAGAAGAGACTCGATTATTTCGAGACCGAGCTCGCGTCGACGAGCGAAAAAAGAACAATTGCTCAAACCGTCTGCGTGCCAGGGGCGAATATTCGGAACAACGCCGAACCGCAGCATCTCCCGCCAAGTCGTTATAGAACGAAATTAACCTCTAAGCCAACAACCCCCATAAAATTTGCGGTCGGTATAATTCCTACCTATGCAATCCGACGAGCCCGTAAATTCTGCCAGGGATTTTATGAAAATACCAAATATCCGTAAGCAAATATACACGGGCGCGGTAATCGGGCGAGGGAATAGTCATTAAAATCATCCGCAACCGCCGTGAAACTAACGTCGAATATTACAAACATTAAACTACAGGTCTCACGACGAGAAACCTCGCTAGTTTATCCACCTAGTATATCAGTTACTAATTTCGAAATTTCCATGATTAAAACCGCTGCTTGGAAAAACTCTCAAAGTTCAAACTGAATTAATATTTATCAGCGCAATATCTCTTGAAAGAATCAAATATTTTAATTCGCGTCCTTGTACGTAGACGTTACTTCCCCTCTCTCCGTTCTGATAAAATTGAATTTCATTTACGAAAACGATTCTCTCCCATATCCGCCGATCGAGAGTTCACACGCTAGTAACGTTCAGTCGTAAAACAGGATGGGATCGTTTGAAATCTTGGTTGCTCGCGAGGCACGCGAGGATACCGTCGGGCAAAGATAAAGACGAAACGTAACAATGGGCAGGCGCGTTCCACGCGGATAATTCACTTTTCACGGACGGAGAGGAAAGGAGGTTCGTAAGTTGCCCTCCTTGACGAATAGCCCGCAATAAAGGGGCAGTTTGAGTCGAGTTACCGCGTTAAACCTACTTGCCGCAGGACCCTGCTTGGAACTCGCGTTCCACGAGTCACACGCGAGAACGGTATTACTTTCTTTCACGGGGGAACGCTAACGATCTCAAATACCACCGGATGAGAGAGAAATCGCCCGAATATCTCACGGTATCGACACACGGAGTATACTTTTCCCCGCCGTTGCGAGAGCGTCTCGTGCAAGCTTGCACCAGTGAACGAAACTGCAAGACGGTTCGTATATATATTTTTGAATTTCATACGAGCCCAAGTCCATTTTCCAAAAGAATCAAGCTGTAATATTTACGTTTCTGCGTTATCTTTTTAAACAAATTTCAACTAACATATTTGGAATCACCACGATTTTGTACATACAGAAAATTAGGTGGTTAATAGGACGATAAAGATTTTCAGTTTGAAAGTGGCTCAAGTCCCATTTTAAAAGTTTCAAACTGGTATGAAGTTAGGATATTATGCAGTAAAATTTTTTGAAAAGATAAAAGCCATGTTTCTTATTATTAAAGTAGTAGTTAGATTAGCTCAGACAGTGATTTTTTAAATAATAATAATTCATTTCAACTAAACTTCTAGAGGATTCGGTTTCTGAGAACAGAATCATACAAAATGTTCTATAAAACATCAATGCACTGTTCAAAATTCTGGATTTACTACCGCGCCGGATAAGACGAAAAAACTATAATAATATTGAATTCACACCACTGTACAAAAATGAACTTATTGCACTACATATCACCTGTATACGCAAATCGGAGGAGAACGAATTATAAATTGCGAGATATTATTTGAACGAAACATTTCTTCAATAGCGAATAAAAGTTGGATATTTTTTAACTTTATAACCCAAAATTGTAATATTTTCTCTTCTTGTTTTAAGGGAATTTTGTTTCTTTCAAAAGACTCGTGCCTGTTTGAAATTAAAAAAGTTATGAATTAATTTTGAAGGTGGCTATTTACATATACGTAATGTCGTCAAATTTTGTCGACCAATTTACTCCACTTCAGGAAGCTCACCTTGAGCAGCGCACAATTTAAATATTAACCAGAACCACCGCGAAATGTAAACGACGTCGAGTTAGATTGAAGGAGAACAATGCGCAGAGAACAAGCCCGTAGGTGGATAGAAGCTAGCTAATTCAGCTAGAAGTTAAACAGCATCAAAGGTATACTCGTCGGTTTGATAGGTTAGGTCCCTGCGGTTTGGCTCACGGGTTCGTCGGCCGGTTTTAAATTCATCGTTAAAACGAGCTAACTTCACGAATCGTTCCACGTTCTTCGATCAGGGACGTTTGTAAATTCCGTCCTATCTACATAATGAGAGATTCTATTCTCTACGACGAGAAGAAATTCCAAATGAGGTTCAATTTGTTTTTGAAGGCTCGGGTTACTCTGAGCACCATATCTTTTCACATTTTTCCTTTTTCTTTCTTTTGTCGTGAAACAACGAATAACAAAGGACAGTTTGGAGTAAGATCACACAAATCTCGAGGAATGTTTCTTTCTTCTTGCGACATGATAGGATTGCGACTGTCTGAACGATTGATTTGTACCAAATAATTCAAAAATAAATGACTCGAGCCAAGAAAGAAATCAAAGATTCTTTGAAGAAAAATTCGCAAACTTCGTCAATTTTTGGACGATGTGTCTTTTTTAAAGGAATTTCACATTGACGTAACATTTTGACGTTAAAAGAAAGAAAAACGGAAATTGAAATATAAAGTCACAAAATTTGTACATCTCAAAAGAAATTAAAAACTTTTCATTCGGATAAGAGATCTGTCTTTAGAGTAGTTCTACCCTCTCGAAGAAAACCGTAACAGAAAGTGTTACCGCGCAAGATGCGACCGAGAGAATTAAACAGCGTAAAATCCACAGAATTCCCTACCGCAATTTGTCCCTTCGGTCGGAAGTTCCACTGTTTCCTTCCTCGTGGCGGAATCTCGCGGAATTTTAATCTCCTCATAGACAGCGGCGAGATTTAATAAGCGGCGACGTTATTACGTATGGATTGGAGCCTTCCGGTCGCGAGTGAATTAAACCGGAAGAACAATCACACCCTGGCACGCGGTTGAATAAATGAATGACATTGCTGGCTTCGCGACGTTTTCCTTGCGTTTATCGATTTTATTGCCGTTTTTTTACTTCTTCGTCGGACTTGCGATATTGTTCGGCAAGTTATTACTACATTTTAAAGTCCTACGTACGATTACAATCCCTTTCTTTCTTGTTTATTATCTGTTTCAAATTTTCTACTGAAAAGAGTCCAAGCCTTGAGCCAAATTTAAATATAAAAAAAATATAGTGAATGTATATTATTCACAGAGAGAGAACAATATTTTTATGATTACATATCTGAGTGATTAGATGAGCGTAAGAATTTGCAGCGTGCTGCAGTTTCAAAAAAGAAGCAAATGAACATTTCGTTTGCGATGCTACCATTTTTAAATATTGAAACTTTGGTACGTGAATTCTTAAAATGCCGGGGAGAATTCATTTCTTTCAAAAAGTAACGAGAGTTTCAAAGTTCTGTCATGGCAGAGTCATCCAGAATATGAGATTTTTATAAAATATTCCACGATTGCTGAAATTTGTTAAATGTAAATAATTTTTCCGGAGAATTGCCATTAATTTTCTTCAGATTATTTAACTTTTATCGAAACCGCTCCAGTTCAAATTGCTTGCTTATTAGACGGAAAAAAGTATCTTTCATTTCAAGGATGTAACGGGACTATAACCGTAAATAATTAATTGTTATTACAGAAGTTGTTCACTTGTTCAGTTATTACACATAGAATAGAAGCGGGCGTTTATTTTTTAAGAGTACAAAAAGTGGCAACAAGAAGGAAGAGAGTAAAGAATGCAGGTGGGTCTGTGGCAAGACAGGTTCGCGTGTCCACAGTTAATTTTCAAAACTTTTATGTGGGTTACTGGGGATGGATTCATTTATCTTGATACGCTAGAACACGTGACAAAGGCAACTACCTGGCTGGACTTCCAAGTTTCATTCTTACCAAGATTCTGATCTTACGCATTTTGCATAAAGTTCTGCAATTTATATTTCCCAGAAATACATCGCTTGGTATGAAAGAGAAAAAGAAATTAGACGAAACGCTTGTGAATAGTTCTCGTTATTTGACTTGGAGATCTATATACATCTGTTTCAGATATTCAAAAGAAGAATTTTGAACATTTTGCGAATTTCAAAGTAAGAATTTATTTTGTACTTTTGCACTTTGAACTCAAAGTTTCAAAATTGAACAACTTAATTATCAATTCCGATTGTTTCCTTAGCAAAGTTAAAAATTGGAAACTCCAAAGTTAAATAAATTAATTTGCTTCGGTGATGCCAGTTAGAAATTAGAATAGACCATTTGTAAAATATTTGACAATGTTCTTATTTGTTGAAAAGAACATGTAAATGAATCAGAAAGCACAATTTTACAATTAGCATACGTACAATAAAGCGAATAAGACTTATTCCGATTCTAATAATAATAACAATGATAATAACACACTTTATATTACAACTATATACCCATGGTAACTGTAAAATAAATAAAAATAAAATAAAATAAAAAATCTAAATAAATGAAGTAAATTCATTTTCACTAAAAATCTTGGGAATTTCCTAAATTTAACTGAATCGAAAAAATTTCACAGCCTTGTCCAATAAATAGATCAGTGTCATCAAACGTTTCAAATCTTTCTTTTCCCTTGGAATGTTAAAAATTTACAAATGCGTTCGATTTCGTCGCATATGATCCGTCCAGCGGCGATAGATCCGTCTGGACAGTGTATAAACGGAAACTTTGGCTAATGCGATTCGCTATAAACAGAGGATAGGATTTCGAGCGCGTAACGCGCGATTAAATTTTCGGCAATTACGTTGTTCAATTTGCCGCACGCACACGCCCGAGATCCAACACAGTTTGGCAAGCTGTTTGGGTCAGCGAAGTTAAATGCTCGGAGGCCCCTTCGCGAGACTCCCGGCCGAACTTTCTGCGCGAACATAGTTTCCCGCCTTAAGTGAATTTGCTGTCGTGTGCACCGGGATTCCTCTGCGCGTGTACCGACGTACAGCTTCCGTATTGTCTGCTCCGTGTTTCTCGTCCCGTGCAGCGTCTCTTTAGCACTTTTATTTTCTTCGTAGCAACTATCGCAGCCATCGATGTCTCAAGTGCGAATGTTTCCTTTTACCACAGACAATCGTTAAATTTTTGGAGATGGCACGAACGTGTGATTTATCTTTGTTCCCTCGTCAAGTTAAATTTGTCGCAACGATTTTCCATGTTTACAAATAAAAAAATAACGTGACTTTCACTAGTTTGCCCGCGAAAATAGAATACGAAAATAAGTGACTGCTGCACCGAACATGCAGTGATATTTAACTTCAATGAAAAGAGTTTGTAACACACGAAAAAGAAAAAAGTTCCAAGCGCCAGTTCGAGCGAAAGTATCAGGTACAAAAAATCAGGTACAAAGACGCAGTAACAGGAAACGGGGGAACGTTGATCCTCGAGAACGGCGAACGAGGATCAAGCAAAGGTACATTTATCGCGGGGCACGCAGGGTCTGTTGATATATTCGCGTGGGATTCGCAGATCGTAATTCGCGGACTTTGCGAAAAGTAGCTATTTCGAGAATCCAAGGGGTTACTATTACGAGCATATATGGGAAATCACGGGTATTTGCCCGATCAGATTGTCCAACGCGGACAGAAACGGCGGCTATTACGTTTAACAAGATGGATGTCGGGACACGATAAGCAAACAGCTGTTTGCCGGCCGTGATAACGGTGTTATCGTTGACCTTGCTCTTTCTTAACAGCCTCGTCGACCGGCAAAAATCACGACGACCTTGCTATCAGTTTCGGCGAAATCGAATTTGAATTCTCAACGTTTCCCGCAAATTTCGACGAGCAACGCTGTCGAGCCTCGCTGCTGATAATTGAGGTGTCATCCTATCCATTGAGAAACGGATAATTTTATTGCTAGTATTTTAAAAGGAAATACAAATTAGTATCTTAAGAATTATATCTTAGTATTTTAAATGTTAACTGTCACTGGATGGTGGAATGTGACTCTTACAAATGAATCCAAGTTCATTGACGATCTATACATGTAGAAACGTGTTTTTCCTGGAACAGTGTTTATTGGATCAAAGAGAGAACAAGCAGCAGAGATTAGATTCTTACTTCTAATTAAATATCGCTCAAAAGTTTCAAGAAAATAAACATTATACACGATAATGTTATTATGTTTATTATTATTTAACGTATCTTTACAATACCAATTACTTAATTATTATAATATCAGAAACCTGCAAAGCGGTTAACCCGTCAATGAACTCTACCACAAAGTGCCGTTGCAGTTTTATTATCTACAGTGTCTAAACACTGTACGTCAAAAATAAAGAACAACAGAATTTTGAGCGACAGTACACATTTTCCTCATTTACGCTCACGATGGTGACTGCGAGAATTCTGAACAACTTCAACGCGGTGCAAATTTTTCGATCGAGACAGCGATTCAGGAGTTGCCACGAGTTGGGTAGTTACGTCAGTAAGCGGGTTAATCGACGCGAACTATTCGAAGTAACAAGCGGACGTCGATTTCGCGCCGGCTTGTCCGTCGAAACTGGCGAAGGTGTTTCCTAATCAGAGTCAAACGCGTCGAAATCACGGAACGAGCAACCGAGCGGGGTGTTGGGGGGGGGGTAGGTAGGGCAATTCGAACGATGCCAAAGCTAAAGGACGGCCAATAAAGTGGAAAAGGGGGCGAGACTAACCGGCGTTGGAGCAGCCGAGTCGGTCTCGCGCGCCCGGTGATAAATCGATTTCGCGGCAAACGAACCGTGAAAAATGGCGGGCAGTCGCACGTGGAAAATGTGTTTCGACTGATAGCGCTTTCCACGCACCGGCCCTGGTGGCCGAGGCTGGTTGGCGCCGGTTAATGCAGTTGACCCTATGCAACCGTAAATCCGACGCTCGTTGATTGCCGCACTCCGGCGGACCGAGCTTCGATCGCACGAAAGGAGAGCTTGGCTTTCATTTCGATAGATAAAATTCATCGCCCCTTTCTTTCCACCCTCGTTCCCCCCCCCCGTCGTTCGAGCGTCGCCGAACGCGTTACGAAAATTCGATTCTACTCGAGGAACCTAGTTCCTCCAGATTGCGAACCAGATGGAAATGGGGCGAAATATTTTGAATTTGAAGGATCGTAGGTACGTACAGTGTCTCAGTTTTCGGTGGTGAATTTGTTGCGTAAAATATTTGGGATTTTTATGACATCTCGATTACATTGGTAAAATTTAGTTAGAAGATGTTCATCGCAAGTGATTATCTCAAGTTAAAGCCAATATTGAAGCTCGTCGGTACGATGGACTGTTCAAATACCTCGATCGTCCTACACGTACGTATATTTCAAAATCACGCAACAAATAATTTCTTCGGCGACAAACATTTGCAAATCGAAAGACAAACACGCGAGAGAACATTTCGTAAATTAGTTATCGATCAGTAACCCAACGTCCATTGTGCGATACCTTCTTTTCACGCAAATATTTCCTCGATTCACGGTACATCTCCAGACACCTAATAGAAACAGATTACACAGCGTGCTAATTAATTAATCATCCCTGAAGCAAGCTGCTATCGCTGTCTCAACATCTCGACGCACACAGAAACTCTAAGAACACATTTTCACGCTCTCTCTCTCTCTCTCTCTCTCTCTATCTTTGTCTGTGATACGTAAAATGTTGGTCCTTAATCCGAAACTATCCTCATTCCTCATTAACTGAATACCCAACGGTGTTGGCGGTGACCGAGATTTCCTAGCGGCAGGAATCGCGATACACGATACGCAGCGCGACCAGACAGAAGACAGGCGAGGCCCACCGAATTCGTGTTACTCCCGATTCGCGTTGTTGGCGCCAGCGGTATTCTCGCCGGAAGACAGCGATCCTCGGGTGCGGTGGAAAGCTCGGGAGCAGCAGCGTCGAAGCGTTGGAAGCGTGACGAAACGCTGCACGGTTCGGTGTCCGGGCGACGAGGCATGATCCTCGTTTACGGCGGTAGGAATTCAGTAACCGGTAATGCACGGGCTAAGACCGGGGTCTTAGTCGTACTCAGGGGAGCCTTTCGGAGCCTGGCTGCCTGTTCGATTTACGGTAATTCGACTGGCATTCGCTGCTGGCGTCTCCGTTCTCTCGGATGTCAAACGATCGTTGAACGGAGTAAGAGACACTTCGCGCTAACTGAACACGCTCCTGGTTCCTGGTTCGTTGGAACAGAATAGGGAAGAGAGAGAGAGAGAGAGAGAGAGAGAGAGAGAAAGAGGTACTAGAGGTGTCTTCCGTAGGAGAGAAATCAGCCAGGGCTTTGCATAGCTCTCGGTCACTTGGTCGCGTTTATTAGTCGTACAACGGTATTAATTACAGCCAGAGTGGGATTACTTTATTGTCATCGTCCTTGGATTCCCGAACTTCGTATCTCGACGAGATTCGCGTCTCGTGCGTTCTTTGCGTGCTTCTGGCGAATGTGTAGAACTTGATTGGAGCAAATTGCGAATGGAATATATTGCGTCGAACGTGTTACAATATTTCACTACGATCGGGGAAGAACGTTTTCCAAAGAGTAAAAATTTTCCTCCGGGGGAACAATTTTTCACAATTTTCCAGCAGAGGAAGAAAATATACTCCGTTATTAGCGTCGCGTGGAATTTTCACTGAATTTTTCGTCGCAATTTTGTTCTCCCCGCGATGCACGACAATCGAACAAAAATCGGGAAGCGTTCGAGATTTACGATCTAGAAATCGTCTGCGTAGGAAAATCACGCGGATCGGCCGTACTGCCGTTTAACCTGACGGTTCCGCCGCGATTTTCGTCGACACGAGAACCGACCAAACTGAGTTAGCGCCGCGATGAAACTTGACTGGTACAAACTATCTTCGTAACGACAGCTGGCAGCAACATCGTTTCGGCAACTTGCTGCCGGAGTTACTAGTCTCTGCGCATCAATCATACAGCGCCTAGACCGGAATGATATGTACCGGAGGGATCAAACTATTCTCGCGTCGAAGAAAATGAACGGGAAAGCGGAGGGAGTAAAAGCGGCGTTATTTATTACGAACGATCGGTTCCCGTCATCGACCGGTGCGCGGGAGTACCAGGCCCCTCGATTAAAGCCGTCCGATGTATTCTGATATTCCAAATTCAGATATTCCAAATGCCGAGTTACTCGATCAGCTCGATAAAACAGAAAGGAGAAAAATCGATGGAGCAAGAATCCCCTGGAAATTTAGATTCAAACATTTTTCGATCAAACGCCAAATGAATTTGCTTATCATTTCATAAAATTCGAGAGAACCTGAACCGTTCATTTGTCAGAAAATTTATTTTAAACGTGGTCCTTTATGGGATATTAATGATATTTCACTGATCGATATCAGTGAAAATCAAAAGGATTCATTTTTAATAGCAAGACGTGCTGGCACCGCATTGATCATGGCTGTCGTCCCTGCACGCGAAACAAGGTACCTGGAACGTTAACGAACGAGCGGACTACGCGATTCAATCAGCCCGGCGGAAGAGCAAGAGAGCACTCGAACCGTCGGGTCGTTTCTACATCCCTCTTCGAGTCGTGCTCCAGGACGAAGAAGGTCCTCGAAACCGGTAGCTAAGTTTGCGGCTCCTCTCAGCCGGCTCTCTTTTCCATGGTCGCGAACCACTCCGCTCGGCTGAGATAGCCCGTCGTGTAATCTCATCGTTTCAGTTTGAACCTGGCGACCTGGTGTGGCCCCGCGGGCGTTCAGGAATCAAAGGACACGCGGTCTGTCGATTCAAAGAAAAATGAACAGAGCTGGGGACAGAGCGAAAGAAAGAAGAAGAAAGGACAAAGGCGACGTTGTCGCTGATGTTGTCTTGAAACTATAGAGTGAACGAGAGAAAAATGGAGCAAGGGATTGTTGCTGGAGAATTCATCATATTGCAGGTTGATGTAAATAAAACGGTGTTCGTTTAAAGTTTCAGTTTGACGGGAAAATGTCGTCCATTTTATCTAATTACGAGTGTCTATTTTATAACGAGAATATCAGAGTCGTCAATTTTCTTCTACGAAGAAAGAATTTGAGAGAGATTGAAGGCATTCTTCCGTTGGACACAGACAATTTCATGGAACCCAAATAATTTGACAAGGATCCGTTTGACAATTTCACTCGAAGAATTTTTCAATTCTAGAACCGATCATTCTGGAGACTAATTATTGACAAATTCGACAATTCCTCATTGTGATGATTGCGACTGTAATTCTGTTTCACATAAAATATCTACACAACGCAAGAGTATATTAAATTACATGATATTTCTTTCTAAAAAAATCTTGATTCTCGGAGACTTGGCGAGTCATTCCTCATTGTTCAAACTTTCTTAATCAGACTCTTTTTTCCCTTTGATCTGATTAGCAGAATTAGTACACAGGCAAGTTCGCTTAACCAACTCTTGGACTCTTTCTCTTCTTTTACATCTCAAGAATAGCGTGCTCGAACTACCAAACTAGCCCAATTTAATTATTTGTCGCAACCAGGTTAATTTAAGGTTCGTTAGTCTTCATATTTAATTCTGTACATCTGCTAACTTCATTTATTTACTTTCTTTCTCTACAATCTTTGTTCTAATCTCTCAATTGTTAATAAGTAAATTCAAGTCAAAATAACGAAGTTATTTAACCGTTAATAGACTGCTTTACGCAACAAATTGTGTGATCCACAATTTCCTACGACTACGTAAAAATCCGCAGTTCGATCACAAAAAAAAAAAGAGAAAAAAACGGATTAAATCGCGGTGGAAATCGTTTCGATTAAACTCGTAACAGGGAGAAAAAAGATTAGACCGCGGAGAAAGAAGAAAAAGAAAATGATTAAAGTTTCGTCTAAGAAGACGATATTTCACACGCACCAACTTAATAACTTCCCTTTACTCCGTTCTACCATTACGCTGACGACCAAGTAGTCTCTCGTAGAGGACGAAGAGAAAAATAGAGCGTGAGAGACAAAAGGCTTGGAGGTGGAGGAGGAAGCAGCGAAAGGGTGAGACGGAGAAATACCTTAACGGAGTTAACGAAAAGGTACCTAAAGAGGAAATCCTCGTGGGATTTCCCGGAGACCGGAGAACGCCGGCCGAGAAAGAGACGTGTCGGCCACCGAAGGAGGAAACGAAACCGGCGGAGGGGGTACAACGAAGGGGGAGGGAAATGTGTGTGTTTAAGAGAGAGGATGGCTGCAACGGGAAGTCTCTGTCGGAAGGGTGGACGAGTGGGAAAAGTACGGAAGGTGTCAGGCGTAGAAATGGAAAAGCGGAGACGTGCGCGCGTGCAGAATGGTACACCGGTGGGAAAGAAGCGTGTAACTGGAAAGAAAAAGGAAACGGAAAGAAAGAATTCAAGTGCAATCGTGTAAGCATCGGATGAAGAAAAGGGGGAAGAGGAATGGAGGAACGGAAAACGAAGGAGAGCAGGAAAATCAGTAGGGAAGCTACGAGTGAAGATTCTGGTAATCGTGCAACAAAAGACGGGGGAGAACGTGGCGCGAGTTGCGCGAAGGGGAGAAAAGGGGAGAAAAATTGGAACTTTGCGAGTTGAACGGAGACGGATGCGAAACGGAGGCACGCAGTCGGAATTGCGAGTGAAAAAAGAAATAAGAAGAGAGAGAGAGAGAGAGAGAGATAAGGGGAGCAGTGGCGAAGGAAGAGGGTGGCTTCCAGTTGGAGGAACTCTCATTTTGGTCCTCGGAAGGTGCTTCTGCGGAGAAACGACTATCTAAGGAGCAAGAAAAGAGGGAAAGAGAAAAAGAGAGATAAAAAAAAGGAGAAAAGTGAGAATGCGGATGGAGAGAGAACGAGACAACTGGAGAGAAAGACAGAGGGCTGGAGAATCAGCTCGCAGTAAAGTGAGGTGAGTCAGAACAGAGGCATTGTCGCATTAACATTCCTTTCGTGTGAAGAGGGTGCACGAAAGAGAAAGAAAAAGAGAGAGAGAGAGAGAGAGAGAGAGAGCGGTTAGGGTAGGATTTGATTATAGAGAGTTACTAGTGGCCCTCTGGGAGGGCCGGGATTAGGGGAACCGTTAGGAGAGAAAGAGATCGGCGAAGATAAAAATAGAGATCCGTGGATGGGTAGGATACGAGAATTAAACTGGATCTTCCTTTCGGCTTGTAAATGTCGGGGATGAAAAAGAAGGAGTTTAATCGCATCTTGTAACGAGGATTTGGGAGACAAGATACGCAAGAATCATGATGCACTGCTTTTGGTGGGCTAATAGATTAGCAACGAGGAGTGCTAATTTGGGAATGTTGAAAATGATCCGAGCTAATGTATTTTCGATGAGACAAGACTTTGATTTCTGAGCTGAAATTTGTCTAGTAGCAGCTGAAATAGCACGAAATTAGAGTAACTTTCTTATCAATTTTTCGGAATTTTTTATACTTTTATACAAGTCGTTTATGAAAATGGCTGCAAAACATTCGTTTCATCAAATTATCATACACTCTAAAAAATTCCAAGTTTCTTTGTGTATATTTTAATATCCAGTACTTCACCCTTTCACTTTAGTATAATTCTTTAATCCTACTAAATATAAAATCTGCTGAATTCTGAATGATTTCTTCATCCAAAGTATTTCAAATTTCATTCCGTCTTTAAGCTTCTTTTGTTAATTGGTAAATTTGGATGCTTCCTCGGTTTTTGTTTCACATACTTCCAGAGATGTTGCAACATATCTTCAATTCCTGACCCTTACATTTCGTACTCTACTAACTGCAAGCTTCTTCTTCTCTTTCTTTCCTTAGAACGACAAATTGGTGTATCAGAACGTGTACACGCGTTTTATCGCGTGTTTCGCAATGCGCGCAACGATGCATCATTTAAAGTCAAAAAGCTCTGGCGAAGTAAAAATCCGCGAATTTGTCCAAAAGTCAAGCGACGTGGAAGTAGTATAGGTCAGAGAAAATCACACACAACGGCGCGTCGTATTTCCATCGCGTCACTGGATTACTGTATTTTTCAGGTGAGGGGAACATCAACCGTATAATAAATAGCACCGTTTGCCAGGAGCTCGGGGCTACTTAAAGGCATGCTTTCTCACTGTCGCGGGTAATGTAACAGATTAATGTCCCATTTTTCGAGGCTCAGTATCTCTGCTTACGGCGCATACTAATGTACTCCGTGATACGCAGCCTGGAAACCACTCTGACGGCGTGTTCCTGTTATTTTTACTATGATTAACGTAAATAGAAGATGTCTCTCTCTCTCCCTCTCTTTTTCCTATAAAATTCCTTTTGGCGTGTCGAATTGAAAATCAATAACGTCGATCATCGACTAATAAATAATAAAAACTGCACTACTTGTTCCCCAGTACGATTCGTCTCACTGAAAGACCCAGAAGATTTTGCCATAAAATTTTATTGATACGCAAACATTGGAAGCGATGCAAAACAAATTACAGGGGCGATCGCTCAGTACCAAACAACACCATTCCCACTCGAGATCTACCTTCACGAATCACGTGACCCAGATCAACCAATCGCTAATTTTCGTTGCATCAGCGTTGCACCTGAAGAGGCCCGATTTTCTGGGTTACCCCATCTAAAATCACTTTCAGTGATAAAATGTTCTTTAAAATTGAAGAGATTTTAACGTAAGCGTAATCCGTGTATTTACCTAAATTTGTTCAAAATCCCAATTTACCTCGAGGCACACCACGTCGCGCCGTTTCCAATATTTCCGAAAACGGGTATAATAAAAATCTTGTACCATCTACGGAACGATTTCGGCGTTCTTCCGGGCACAGGGCGGGGGAGAGGGGCCGTTTGTCCATCAGAATTCGTTGTCACGGTGACATCGAAGCGTAACAGGCTGGACGCGTCAATCGCGAGTCGAACAGCGTTGAATCAACGACAGTTTATGCGGACGCCTGGCTTACGTATGCGAGCAAACTTTCATCCAGGAAATTGAGAGATAGACATCTGTCGACGGTGGCCATTGTACGCGCCGATTGGATTTTCGGCCTTAAAACGCTTCGAGAATTAAACCGTGTCCCCGATCCTTCGCCGTCGCGCCGCTGATAAATCCGTGACTCTGCACACCGTGTACACCCGTTTATCGCGTGAATCGATCGGATTACCGGTTAAACATGCCACCCGTTTTCGAACCGCGTGTTTCGAATTTTTTTTCGTCTAGCAGTGCAGCTCGCTCGACTCGCCGACAGTACCGCGCCGTTATTAACACACTTTCCCGCATAGTTGCTCTCGCAATACCATTGACGGTCGTTGTCGTCAGACTGCGGATTTTTGTGAATACGCTCGAAGAAATGTCGCAGTACGATTCTTGATATTTTACAACGCACAATTCTGGGTTATTGTATGCATTCTTTGTACTTTTGAAAATTCTTCAATTTTCTACGCATAGAAATAATTGCATAGAATTTGTATACTAAAAGTGCTATACTTTGGATGTTTTTTTTTTTTTTTTTTTTTTTTTCTTCACCTCGAAATTTTCTAGAAATTCATAGAGATCCGTAGTTTAGTTATTACTGTTACGTCTGCTAGGTAGTAGGATTTTATCGAACGAGGAAAGAGTATTTGAGGTAAGAGGTTTTAGTCACCTTTGCGATGGAATGTTCGAAGGTTCGACAGGAAACATTTTCCAATGTGCGGCATTGTACCATTTTAGTGATTATCGTTACTTCTGTGAAGTGGTAGGATTTTATCGAACGTGTAAAGAGAGTACTTGATAGAGTTTTCGGAATGCATTGAGTGTCATTTATGAAAGATTGAAAAAATTTGTGTTTTTTACATAAAATTACGAAGGATTTTGTTGACAATCTATAGGTCAACGTATCGATAAAATTGACAATTTCAAGTTCTTTTTCCTAAATTTTTTCCACGATGATCTGCTAACTTTTTTAAATTTTCTTCAAATTTATATACAAGGATATGGATTTTAACAGTATAATTTTACTTATTTAATTTTGTTTATTTTTATTTATTTTACTCCTACATTTATTTTATTTCTACGTTTGTTTCTCTCTCTCTCTCTCTCTCTCTTTCTCTCTCTTTTTTCTTTCTCTTTTATTTTCTTTTCTTCTCTTGTGATTTCAATCTCGATGTACAGAGAAATTAAAAAAAAATTGTGCACTCGCCAAATGGAGATGAAAAATTAATATTTTCAAAATCGTAAACAATTTTTCATTTCTGATAAAGCCAGTGGCAACTGTGTAATCCCCTGATACGAAGTTGTCAAGCGTGTATGAAAATGAAAAGGGGACACGGTAGAAATTCTTTCGTAATCACGAAATGACGAGACAATCCATTGCTTTTATTCATCGATCAAAACGAAATATTATTTCAATCAATCAGAACGAAAGATTATCTATAACTCCGAGGTAGATTAATTTTTCCACGTGTAGTTTCCATCCACTAGCTACCAATTAATATTATTTCTATTTTACTGGAACTTTTCCCTGGTAATCGCGCTGTCCGAAAAATTCCGAGTACTTCTCTATTTCATCATTCCCTGTACGCGACAAATAATAATATTACTCTCTTGTAATTTGCAATCAGTCGCTGGACCAATAAATAAATAAATAAATAAATAACATTCAATATGCAGAAAATTGCAATTAACAAAAAACACGGGGCTGCCCATTCGTGAAAACACGAATCACTTAAAACGTCCATTAATAATCGCTTTGGTAATTTATAAAAACGGAACACTCGCGAATGTTCGGCTTTCGATAAATTTTACCTGCTACCGTTCTTTTTTTATCGGAGAATTTACGCGCGGCACCGCCTACGTTTCGATTTCTACGTTTCCCCCGTTCAATCCCCCGTATCAAATTTCCTTGTCGTGGCGCGTATCTATTAATTCAATTTTCGATCCGTCCACCGACACTGAAATAAATCTAGCACCGAGCGCAAACAACTCGACAATGTTTCTCTTGGCCTCGTAATTCACATCGGTTCGTAGCGCGTGTGTAATGAAAACATCGGCGGGCTCGCGCGTCTGACATTAATAAATAAGAAGAATGAATCTCGATCGCGTTTTGATTCTGCGTATCTAGTGCGTGTCGAGTACTGCTGAAAAATCGTCATCGAGGTAACTCTAAATTCTATTTTATTTAATACGTCGAAAACTCTAAAAAAATTGATTGTATCAGTTCGATTCCTTTTTTTTTTTTTTTTTTGGTATTTTTAAAAATAAGGATGAAAAAGGATGATTGAATGATGAATTCTGAGAATTCATCATTCTCTCATTTTAGCAGTATTGATTTTAAATTACATCTTACATCTTAGTGCGATTTATTTTTCTCGTTTAAGGAATGGGAAAGAAGATCTCTTGCTGTTTAAGTTAAGAAATTGAACAGTTTGTATTAAATTCAATGGTTTAATAGTTAAATTCAATAATTTAATTTAAACTCGTAATTGTTTAGCTCAACAATTTTTTCACACCATTATTGTTATATTTTTTTTACTGAAAGAGAAACCACAATCTCCCTTCAATTTTCGTTAACAAAGCTTCTCCGTATCTCCAAAAACAACCTGGATAGGTATTCAAAGATGCGACAAATAAACAAATAGGACAAATGAACATTAATCTACCGATTGATATTCACTCTTCATCCCATCGGTGTACCGGTACCTTGGCCGGTTAACTCGATACCTGCAACCGCGAAGAGAAACCGTGCGGTTCCATCTCACGGTATTTTCTCCTCGGACCCGTCAGCGTCCGCCAGCAAAAAATTTCCATTAAACCGATTACGGTTCCCCCGTGTACGCAAATCTCTCCCATTTCACGATTTTCGTCGTCCTAATCACGCGAGCAGGAAAAGAGGTCGGAATGGAAAAAATGCCGCGAGCAGGCAATTCGAGCGACGGAAGCGGAGAAGGGCACCGGGAACGGACGAGGAGGAGGAAACGGGCAAATTGGAGCCGATCATCTGCGGGGACGCGATGTCGTGTAATATATTTCGGAAATTGCGGATGATACCCTCTCGTGCCAATGCAGGCCGCGTTGCATTTCGGACCGTATCCGGCCGGACGATTCGAACGACAAATCGTCCATTGCTCTCTCTCTCTCTCTCTCTCTCTCGCTTGCTCGCTCTGTGTCACCGCGTGACTCCTCGAATAAGTCAGATTCCAACGAATCGGTGAAACGTTGTCGCTCGTTGCTTGCCAATTCTATGTTTTCAAACGACGTTCTCTGGCATCTGGTTCGTCGAGAGCTTGGCCACCACGTGTTTCAGCGCTGCTTTCTGTAGGAGAAAATTAATTTTCCAGGAAAGTGGTTTTTGACGATGGGATTTTGAACTTGAGAGTGGAGCTTCAAACTTGCAATGTGTCCTAACATTGGCCAAGGCCAATATATGTGCATATACTGCTATTGAAGATTTGATGCATACTTATAGTTTTGATAGTTTTGATGCATACCCATTTTTATAGAATTTGATGTTTGTTGCTATACATTTTTACGAATATATATAAAATCATTCGTATACACGATGGAAAATTGAATGGAATTGAAAGGAATCGAACGAAATGAAAAAAAGAATAAAAGTAGCATTCTGTAAAATCATGATAACTGAAAGTGATTTTAGCAGGGGTAATAATGCAACGAAAATTAGCGATTGGTTGATTTGGGTCACGTGATTCGCGAGGGGGCGTGGAGTGGCGTTGTCTGGTACTGAGCGAAGGCACCTGTATCGATAAAATTTTATGGCAAAAATGTCATCTTCATTTCCTAGTCAGAACAGTTGAGACGAATCGTACTGGGGTACAAGTCGTGCTGTTCTTTTTTAAATCCATTCGCTCTATGTAAAAACATGTTTGGGAAAAACAAACAAACATATATATATATATATATATGTAATATTAAATTGATCGATTAATTCATTCTTACAAGTATATTAATAAATAGATACCAATGCAATCTTTTTCAAACGTATGTCAAGTATTTTACAGTTCATCTTATCATTTATAATCAGTCATTCTCAGAATCTTTAAGAAATCTATTGAAAATAAACGATATTAGACGTATCTAATTGTAAGCTACGCTAACACGTGATAAATATACAACTGTTGAGGTGTTCAACGAGTTGTTAATAACAAAATATACAGATCCGAAATATCTTTCTTTGTTTAATTTCAATTTTTACTTAAGAAAGTCCAGTTCACATAGTTTTGAACAGTAACGTACCTACGTGACGTGTATTTGTGACACTTTATACACTTCCGAATTTCACGCTGAAGTATCTTTATACGTCGTCCGATTTCTTTTTCGTCGGAAAATTGAATCATTCACGCGTTAAATACTCGACGTATGTGTTACCGTCGCCGGCCGCGTTATCACAAAGTTTCCGTACAAACGCTTTTATAATAAGGTCAATAAACGTTGTACGTCAGCTGGACGCGTATCGCAATGGAAATGAATACGCCGGCGAAGCACGCTGTTACTTTTTCACGCAACGACTCTCCGCAACGTTTTAATTTACGTTAATGCATTCGCGATATAACGTTACTCGTGTTTCAACTTCGGCCGTTTAATGCATTTTTCGTTGTAAATTGTAAACGATTCGCACCTCCGGCGAATTCGCAGTTTCGAAATTTAACGCCGTCGCATTTTTCGCGTTTCTTCTCGTTTCGGATTTCGGCGTGTACCCGACGTTTCATTATATCGAAATTCTCTTTCGGTGTAACGCACAACACGCGGAAATCTCTGTATATTTCGCGTTACTCGAATTTCGAGGCAAATGTATCTCCGATACTTTCACGCTGGAAGGCTGTAATATTGCCGATGATACAGTGAATTTATCGAGATTAGGAAGAAATGAAGCGTGTTTCGGTGTGAAGTAACAGCTCCTTGAATCGAGGTTGCACGAACGTGTACGATTCGCAAATCAACCTCCCATCTTTCCAAAAACCACTCACGTCGCTCCCGTAGCACTCGTTCGCACGCGCGTAATCGAGTCAAACGAGTCCGTTTAATTAAGGCGATACTATCATCCCGGCCCAATCGTGGCTCCCAACACGACGACACCATTAAATACGCGCACGCGTCTCTCTGTGTCGATAATTCCGCACGCGTATCAAACGGCCCGCGTGAAATAACTCAAGCCCGTATCGAGCCAGGGACGCGTCGGTAAACGCATTAAACTCGTCGCATAATTCCCATATCGTGGCCCGATTAGTCGACTCTAGTATCGTGTCTGTCCAGCGAACGACTCCGAAGCAACGCGTCCAGATTACGCCTGTATCGGCTCAAAGATGAAATATCGAGAACAGCGAGCGTTGCAAATTCCCTGCTGGTCGGATACAGTTGCTCGGCGCTCTGCGTTTTAACGCTTAAAAATCTCGTTGAAATTAACTCTGCGCAGTTCTATTAATTATACATTAGGGAAGTTTGCGTTCAATTGGGAAATGCACGCGGATTTCACAAGATATTTATATCGCAAACATGTGTGTAAGACCTGGATCAAGAAGAGTAACGAGCAGTGTCTGAAAAATGTATCGATCGCTTCAGACATATATAAGAAAAAAGTGTCCCCTCTTCGTTGAAATTTACTCTCAGGAGTACTGTATTAGAAGTTCAGCTCGCAAGAATTTTAAATAAATTTGATCGACATTCGCGTTGAAGATCGAGGCTTGTCGTAGCTATTCCATTCCACGCTTAAAGTGACTATTCTCATTGCAATATCAATGAAATTTATAAAGGTTTCCTATCAATTTCGTACTCTGTGTCTCACTTTTCCACTTGCATTTGTGGAAATAAAAATATTTGCACAAATAACTAACTAACTAGTCTGAAATCAACCCTGCACAAATGCAGATTTGTCAGAAAGAACTAAATCATAGATACCCGACACTCGTGCGAAATGGATTAAATACGTCTGTGTTCGCGAGCGATGATGGAATGGGTAACGCGAGACAACAAAATTTCGCCATTTCGAATATAATTTCGATTTAATGGTCCGATGGTTTAATGGTCCGCAGTCTTTGAAATGAATATATGATACATCGAAATATGCGCTATTTTCCAAGCTGCTTCACCTTTCACAAGCGTATTGTCTAAAACTCTTCGTGCGAGAGCACGTGTCCCTTTATAGAGCAACATCAAATCTCTTCAGACGATGGATACAAACGAAGTCACCTTTGTCATAATTACGCTACTGGGTGTAAGAGGCATCGTTAACACGGTGACTGCCACTGCCATTTCTCTAAAATATTGTGTGCACAGTGTAAAAGTGTAGCGTATCATAGTATTATATCTGATTAGGTTTAATAACCATTCTAGAATATTTGTAGAAATGCAAAAAGAAAGAGAGAAAGAACCAACCATTCAAAAATTTGGAGCACCCATCAATTTCATATTCAAAAGGCAAGCAGACACATCTTTTACTATGTTTTAATGATGGTTTTTAAATAAATCTTTTCAAGTATCTTTGATATCTTTGACAACGTGATCCTGTATTGCAAAAAAGTATGATTTCTTTTCCAAAATTGACAGAGTGTTCCAAATCTCGCGATGGTATAAGTAATTTATACATGTACAATTATACTATTATATGAAAAGAAACGCTATCAATATTTCAGAAATGGTTCAACTCCAACCAACGAATGAAATCAAACTCGATCAAACTTTCAAAAATCTTTCTTCAAGTTTTAAATAGACCCCGTTCGGATATTTAAAATTTCGCAAACACACGTCTTGAAAATTTCACGATTTGCTGGAAAAGTAGCAAACAACGCGGTATAAATATTTATGTCTATTTTTCCGCGCGACGTGCGCTCACCCCCTTCGCGACATCGGCCCCATCCTCGGTCCGACAGCCGGTGTCACTCGCGAAATAACCTAATGAAACTTTTTAATGTACTCACACGAACTTGCTGCGTTCGTGCGTGCATTTTCATCCCCGCACGTACGTCGAATGTACGCGAGGGACGAGGGTAGAACAAAGACGTTCGAACTTTTCCATTTCGCGTACCCGTGGATGTTCGGTTCTGTGGTTCGGTCGAGAGGACGTAAAGTCGACCGAGAGTGCGTTAATTCAGCAAGTAAAAAAATTACAGACACGCGACGCAAACCGCGTGATTTGTACTGTTCGTTCCTGATTTATACTCTCACACGTTTAAATGTATTTTAAATGAGGGAGTTTGTCGATCGACGTTTCAGACTTTGGAATAATTAACTGGTTAGAGGTTCGTTGAACTTTGAGAAACTGTGTTAAGAGGAGACAGCCTTATTCTATAAATATTGAAAGAACAGAGAATACAAATATTTTGATGCGTTGGATGCGATTTCTAAAATATTGACGATGTTTCTTACAGTTGTTTAAAAAGACGTAAAAATAAATCTATTTTTGGAATTAATTGACAAATAAATCATTGTAAGTTAATGTTTCAAATTCCTCTCTCTCTCTCTTTTAATGTTTCCAATTTAACAGATGTAGTTACATAGGCTGCTTTTGTGCAACCAACTGTGCAGGATCATACATTCTTCTCGACATACTTTGCCCGCGGTGAAAATAGATTTTGATGGAATACGTACATACGTATACAGATATTTTATTTGTTTGGCACGACGATAAGTTTTGATCGCGCGGGATTTTATGATAGGGAAAGATTTTATTGAAATTTCCAACGCGCGTTTGAAAACGTGTTCAGCGTGCTGAAAAATTTTGATATCGTTATAGTTTATTTGTGACGGACAAGCCGTTGAATAAATCACGCTGATATGTAAATGTTATTGATATTTTTACCTGTTACATCGATTAAACTTCAGCTACGAAATTTGACGGAGAGGTCGTTGATATTCGATAAACGCTTTATTTCAACGTCACTGTGTCCATTTTTATTATTTTACATCGGACCTTAAAATTCGCTGAAATAATTTCCTTTTGAAATTTTCAAATACCCGTCTCGCATCCCTATGAACAATAGCCTGCTCTTGGGGAAAAAAGATCCATGAAATTACCCACGGTCAAAAAGTCTTGGGATATTTTCCACTTTTAATAAAACTTTGATGTTTCGTGCAGATTATGAATTTTAAATTCTACAGAGTTTCTTATGAAACTGTTGATGTATTGTATTAAAACGTAATCGTATACTGTGATAATAATAATAATATATAAGAAAAATGTTAATGATATTAGATTGGCCATTTTTTGTACTTTGTAATTGTACTTTGTTCATACGTGCATAGTTTTTTCAAAGTATTATATGTTTAATTTATTTTCTACTCTCTTAATTTATTTTTCTTACTATAAACATATATATAGTAAGAGTATATAAATATATATATATATACTTTTACTATAAATTTATAAAAATTGTCAACTTTGAAATTCAAAAATTCTTGGAATAGAATTTCGCTGCTACAGCGACTTTCATTTGCAGTTTAATTTATGCGTTAAAAGATTCCCACGAAATGAAAATGGTTACTTCCAGAAATGTTCACTTCTAAAGGGAATAATAGAAAAAAATATGACTTGAACTTCCAGAAGGAGGAATATTCAAAGGAATTGATATTTTCATTATAAATCACAATGGTTTGTAACAAAGTTCTACTTTTCCATGTGAGTGATAACAAAAGGTAGATAAATTCAAAGAAAGGAGAAGAAACGACATGTCATATACACCACATAATGTATTCAACGTTAATATTTTCATTGATTCTCGAACAAACGCAACGCAAACAAGAATCCCAATACTTTCGAGCGAGAGTACATTTACCAAAATCGGGAAATTCCCCCATCGAGTTGTGAAAGGTCGATCGCAAACCGATCAAGGCAAGATCCCCTAAGTTTCTCTCTTTCGAATGGAGCGATATTTCTCTTCTTAGAGAAGTGCTTCATTTTAAGCGGCCGTTTCGGTTCCCCTTTCGGGCTTCTTTTTATCCAAGGGACCGCGCTGCTACGCAATGTGCTTACGTAACGAGAAAGCTCGGCAGAGGCATATGCATATAAACAGTTATATTCGTGTCCCTACACCCTTTGTGACTTTATGCCAGGACCTTCGTCGAATACAAAATTTCTGGTCATGCGCCGTTTCTTTCCACCGTCGATGTCTGTTCGCGTTTCGAAACGCGTTAAATCTGTTGCCAGCGCGAACGACCAGTCGATTTGGGATGTTGTACCTACTTGGTATTTCTCGAGATACGCGAGAGAAAATTTTTAACCTTTACTGATTATCAGTTGTCGAAATTGTAATGTGCTTCGAATGTTCGAATTTGATGTTCACGTTTTTGACGTTAGATTTTTATTTGCAAATTAATAGAAATTTCTTACTTCAGAAATGCATTTCAACTGGAGAAAAAATTGAAATATGAAGCTAAAAAATCAGGTTCGTACACCTCGAAGATGTTGCATCTTTTTATTCAGTAACTATTAGACTGAGAATTTTTGTACATTTTTCTTTTTCTTAATACAAATATACATATTATAGTGCATAACATGAAAATATCTAACATGTATAAAATGTATAAAAGAGTACGAATCTACTTAAAAATTAGTCATGAAAATTACACGTGTATCACTTACGAAAAAATTTTGCAAACTTCACCCCATTTTGCACGATTTAGAGTGACGTATCCTCTCAAGAAACGTGTTTCGAACGTTTCTCGATAAAATCTGTAATCTCGCAGTCTATGATCGACGATAATCTGCCAATCCAGCTCTTTTGTCAGTTGATGGATCATCGAGAACTTCCAAAGCGATACCCAAATTGTCTGGCTTTGAAAACTCCAGTCTATCGCGCAAGGCGCATTAAACGTACAACGTTCTCGCGCAAATGTCCCGACAAATAAACGTAAGGAGTCACGCTCGAACAGTCACTTGAACGTTTTTAAACTGGGCCATACGTCAGTGTTAGACACACGTGTCGTTTCGAAGAGACGACACCCGAATACGAAATACAGCTCCTTGACGACCGTTACGTCTTTCACGTGTATCCGTTCATCCTCGGTATCGCGAACGCTACTTTGCCACATCTTTGAAAAGGAGGGAAGCACCAACGAAAAAGTAATCGTGCGAAAATAATTCCAACGACGATTCAGCGTGCTATCGCGTTAAACACCGAGTCTCACGTTTTTATTTCTTAACAACCTTGAAACCTTAATTTCTAACATCAAGGTATGTCATTTCTTTTACCTCGTAAAAGTCATCGACGCGGTGTTAAGAAACGTGTTTCAATTTCGTGAAATAAGCGAATTAGCCCGTTCAGAAATAATATAACAACATAATATTGTTAAAATACTAACTCTGAAATTTCGATACAATCGAATCGAATTAATTAACAATTAATTAATTTACAAAAAGTTACTCAAAACACTCTAAACACGTATCGTTACGAATTCAGAAAACTTCTGAATTCTGACCATTTGATTATTCCGATAGTTCCACCGCTAACGTGTAAATAACGTGGAAATCGCTCGCGTTATTGCTTGGACAAATTGAATCCTCGTTCGTCGGTGAAAAAAGAAAAGAATGATTTTGCCTCGCCTCCTTTTCGACTTCGTTACGCATTTCGTTCCGTACGAAAACCAATTAAATTCTCCAATTATTCGTCGATAATCGCGTTACGGTTGATAATGGCGCGCTGTTGATCGATTCAATTACTACCCGCGAAAGCACGAGGAGGGAAAAAAATTAGAAGGCACAGTTCGCCTCGTCGATGCCGGCCGACCGCGACGACATTTTATTAAAATCCGCAAAGAAAATGGAACAGCACGCGAGCCAATGCGGTGAAAATTGGAATATCAACAAAAGAATTATTGCTCGGCTTTGCCGATGATATTTTCCCGGTTCAACTTTCCGCAACGTTACCGTCACGTTTCGTTGCCTTTAATAACCTACTATCGCGTCGCGAGGAATCCCGCAGGTTAATGTAACGTTATCTTCTCGCTTTGGTGGACATTTTTCGGAGATATTTACATATGATCGATCGCCATTGTAATTAATCTTAACGAAGTATCGGGGGCCGTTTTAGCTAGAATTTATCGCTATCGGCGTCGTTCCGATTGAAATGTATCCAGGAAGCTTTAAAAAAATCGGTATATCTTATGTGTGCGTGCGTGTGTATTACTAAATTTATCTCTATTGTCCAATTTTTTTAAATTTTAGTTACATCTTTCGTTTGCACCGTGTGTTTGTTTGCCTGATCTACAATACAAATGTTGAAACATTCTCGCGAAGCGTAGACAGAGCTGTTAAATTTCAAATATTTTGGACATTTTATTATTGAGAATGAAGAGTTCACAGGTGATGGGGATGCATGATGGAAGGATTGATAGATTTGAGATAGATGGAGAAGAAAGAGAAAGTTGCGTTTAGTCTCGGAGTAGTAGTCACTGCCTAAGACTCATCTCAGTGGGGCTGATGGCAGCGCTTATTTATTAGTTGTTATAACTATCCGCGCTAAGGCTGGGCTCGGTTCACCCATCACACTCTGCTTGCTTAACATCGAAGATCGGTAGGACCTCGACGCTACGCGCATAGCAACTTGCGGCTTGTGCTTGTCAGTGTTTGGAACTCGTAGTCGAGGAATCATAGGCCGCTACAATTTTCAACATTTTATGGACCTTTGATTAATTAATTTACAAATTTTAAAACATCGAGAACGTTTCTAACATTTGTTTGAAAGAATATATAACGATAGTCCAAAAAGTTCAAAATTCGCACCTGTAATGTGTTTAGAATCCCTATTTCTCTCTGGATATTGGAAATTTTTAAATGTAGCCAGACTCTCGCGATCGGTCGTATCTCGAACTGGAGATTAATCGCGAGATCTCGTCACGCGTGTTTTTCCTCGCGTTACTCGTAAAATTGACTAATTATCGCGGACAAATTGAACAGCCTCGCACGTCCCACGTTTTGTATAATCGAGTGCAGCGAAAATTACGGAAATGCCTTTGCGCGGTGAAAACGTGAATTTATGCGAAAGTAATATATGTCCAATTAATTTGTTTAATTGCGGGACCTATTTACAACGGCGAATTTATGTTGCATTATGATATTGACATTCGAGAAACTGCATTTTCCAAATATTGATCACAATGTCACGCACGGTAACTAATCATTTTCGAAAATAATTGCCTTAATTTAAATTAATGTTTATTAGGTTGAGCTGTAATTTAACACAGTCGACAACAACGTAGGGGAGGAGCTACGAAAGAGCTTTTTATATTCAGATTTCACGTATGTGTGTCGCTTTCGTAGGAAATTACTATCTGTCAAAATTCGCAGAAATTGAATTTTGAGAATTTCACGAAACAAAATTAAATATCCAGTACTTTGATATAAATTGCACGCACAACTATTGCAATACTATTTGCGGATCAAGTTCATTGTCAGGGCATGTCCATTGTTCGCATTCATGGTCAAACCTCGTCAATCGCTGGAAAAAAACAAAGTACAACAAGATCAATTTAATTCAACATCAACAACGCCACGATTCATCTTCATCGCTGAATAATAACCCACAATCGACTTTTTACACTGGTTCGCCGCTTTGTTCGCCATTATCAATTGAAGAAAAGGAAAAGGACGCGCGAAAGGCGATGATAACTTGGAGGAAGCCCAGCCGAGCGTAATCGCTCTGAATAACGAGAACGAGCCGGGACCGCGGCGGGGACTGACGCAGGATAATTATTTAATTACCGAGGTCGGTAATTACTTATCTCTTGTTTCGGCAAACGAACGTTAGCTTTTCCGCGCTTTAAACTGGAGCGTCGGATGGGCGAGGCGCGCAGTCGGTGACAAGAGACGGCAACATCTTGCACGGATCGGAGATTGAACGGCAAAGATTGAATCGGCTTGCTCTCTCGCTGCTTGTGGAACAAAGGCGGTGAGAGACGCGCGAGAAGGGGAGAGTGGTTGAAGGGGCGGAAGATGGCGGTAGACAGCGAGGCAGAGCCGCGTAATGACACAGTCAAATTCATACGGGGTGGTAAAGGGAAAAGTGGAGGAGTCGGAGGTAGAAGGCCTGAAAGAAAGAAGGTCTGAGAGTTTCGCCAGGATGAAAAATTGCGGAAGCCGCGCTGAATGGTCGTTCAGCCCTCTTCTCTCGCGCGATTTGCGTAAATTTGGCCATTCTCGCGGTGCTTCGAGGGCCATGTACGAACAGCGAGTGTGACAACTTTGTTTCTTCTCTCGTGGATTACGGTGCGAAGCAAACGGGCTTCGGAGCAAAAGGGAGAGGAAGAAGCACGTTGGGAGCACGATTTGGCATATATATTGGTCGCGATGCGACGATGATGAAACGTTTCGGGAAAGAATTGGTAATGACATCTTGGCGAGATTTATGCGGAAGGAGGGTGATTCGTTGGTAGTAATGAACGTTCTTGCGAAATTATGCTAAGTGATTGATCTATCTTGCCGCGACGTTCGCACCTGATCGCGAGTCTGTGTTCTGCGAATCCAGGTCTGCTTTTTGCGAAAATTTTGCGGGATTGCACCGGGTCGCGTAACGGGCAGGGACGATCGAGCCAAGTTAGATACATGGGTTGATCGATACAACGGTGTCTCTATGGACACCGCGTATTTATATGTAATTCGATTAAAATGAGATGTGCAATATTAACATTAGCAATCGTTCTTTATCCCATCAACTCCGAATTTCATTTATTTACAGCAGAGAAAGATTATTAATTAACTGTGGCCGTTTAATCTAATTAAACTGGCAACTGACAATTCGTATGTTTGCGTATCGATGAAACGTGACAGTGAACTAATATAATTTTTGAAACACAGATGTATGGATACGTAACTTTGAATTTTGTACAATTGATAATTGCAGAGTCCAACAACGAAACAGATATTGAATTCTTAGAGTTCAATTTCGTAACTGGAACGTTAAAAGACAAAGATCTGACAATGAAACGTTGGTCCTTAATTGAACGTAACTAACTGGGGCAAAAATTGCGAAAATAAAGATCGAAAAATTGCATCAACCTGCCCCGACCTCGTACGACCGCCTATAACTTCCCCATCCTTTTGTCTGGAAACTTTTATAATATTTAGCGTAATTCTCAATAAACAAAGCTGCACAATCTCAGCGTCAAAGAACTTTTGTTTCGCGAACAAAGCACATCAACTGCGCGGAACAAACGAATTCAGCGATTCAGCGTCGTTGAAAGAACAAACTCGTCGCTGCTTTTTAAATATTTGCAATATTCGCGCGGCGTCGAAACCATGGATGAGAAAAAAGGAAGCTCGGCCCACGTTTCAAAGGAACTACGAATGCGCGACGGGCACAATATCGGCTCCTGTCGCGATTAATAAAGGGTAAATTGACAAGGGTGCGCGCACGTTGGAAATTCATTAAATTAAAATCTAATTAACGTCCAAGGAAAAAAAGGAGGGGGGGGGGAGGAAAGAGCGGCTTTAATTAGACGGTGATTAAAGATTGATGGCATAGAACGAGTCTTGGACTAGATTCGAGCGAAAGGAAGAGGCTTCCTCTGTGAATGACGATGCATGTAAAGAATACGTGCCACGAATGGTACCATTCATGTTGTTAGCGTTTTATGTCAGTCAAACTGATCAGTTTCGCCTTAAATTGAATCTTTAATTCAACGTGCAGCGCTTCTTTAAATACTATAGAAAATCGTAGACTTTAGTTTCCGATGGATATTTGAAAACATGTAATTTGATGAAACGATAAATCTTTTTCTGTGTTTCCTTTTTGATTGAAATGTGTATATAGATCCAGTCTGTGCATATTTTGGCTATGTTTCAAAATATCTTTTTATTATGACTCTTAGTTTTTTAATTGTTTTCGGAACGGAAACCGACCGATGAATTCGTAAAACACAGATAGAGAGCTCTTTCTGATACACACACGTAAAACATATGTAAAATACAGAGTGGAATAGTTTTAAATAATTTAAAATCCCGCGTTTTGAAATCTGGAGATAGTATTTGACAACAACGGATTTCAATTTACTAAAACATTTTACTTGTTATAGAGTTCGAATCACCGTTGCTCGAGCTAAAAACAAAACCAGTGATATTTTTCCTGGTCGATATTTCAGACTCCGAGACAAACAAAGTTCCATTTCATGTCCTAATAGAATGTTCTATCTTTAGTCGATGGTTGAACCAAAACGTTTAGCTTGCCTACAGATCTTTGATTAACAGACGCCCTCGACTAAAACATCTCTGACCAGTTGAACCTTGTATTAATTACAGATTTGACATCCGCAAACATCTCTATTCACACAAGATTAATTTAGCAGGTGGCAGGACGGATCAATATAATCTGCGTTATAGGTATAACATTAATCCGAATAATGTATATCACTAACACTATCATCCACGGTTATATCGGTTCTGCGACAAAACGTCCGAAATTGGATCGGGTTATATAGGCAGGAATTAATTTGCAATAATTAAAATTAATAAAATCCTCGTGTCGTTATGATCAGTGATTAATCAATCGATCCATCCGATCTATTATCTATAAAACTCTCTATTTTTTTTTTCTTGGAAATAAATAGCACGCGAGTATTAGCATCCTGGAATTTCCATTCGATAATTCCGAACTTCTCGAATATCCCATCTCATTTCATTTATCTGATTTACATTCGAGAGTGTGCAACGTGATGCTTTTCGGTGTACTTAGATATTTGAATCGCGTCTACACGGGTAGAAATTAATTGACGGAAACAAAAAAATTGTGACCTCGCTATAATCGTTGATTAACTTATCAACTGGTTCTTCCTAAAATAATTTTGAGATAATTGAAAGATTATGACTGTCTCTTTTCGTTTCTTTCATTTATAAGTGAGAGAACGTGGAACAACATAGAATTTGTTGGTATCGAGTTACGTTAGAAAAATGAAAATTCTCATTGGAGTTGGAGTCAGTAATTCATTTATCGATTAGTCCATAGTTTGAAATAATTCCTGTTCCAAGCAGCGCCGTCGCAGAGAATGGGTTCCCATTCGTAACAAGATAATTTCGAATTATTCAAGTATTCCATCTCTTTCCGTTTATCTCCATTTACAATCGAGAGAGCGCGCCATAATATTTGTTGGCGTATTTAAATATTTGTCTCTGTCGCTGTTCCCTTCACTCTCCTGAATTACAATTCCTGCGCTCTAATTGTAAGGAAGCCGGTCCAAACAAACGACGCTCGCTGTCGTCGAGCGTTTCTGATTGCGAGTCGAGATTCATCCCTCTCGCGTTGTCGCGCAGGGGTGAATTTACGCGGCGAATATTAAGTCGTTATTGTCCGGTACATTTAGGAGTGCTTTATAATTAACACTAGACACTATCGACGATTAACGCGTCAAATTTCCATCAGAAACATTAAAGTAAAAAAAAAAAAAAAAAAGAAAGGAGAGAAAAATGAAAGAACTCGCACACGTTCAAACTTGAAGTATAATACAAAACAAAACGACGTCAAACTTCGAATATTTAAAATTGAAAACGAAAGGCTGTCGATATTTTCTGGACCTTAATTAATTTGTCAGTTAACGTTGTTAATTAACTCTAGACTGACGACCAAGGTATAAAATTTTCATCGAATTCGAAGTAAAAGGAAGAAGAAAACTTTGTGACACGATAGAACATGGAAGCTTCTATTTATACGTTTTACGAAGAACCATTTCAATCTGTAAAAATACACTGTTTTATGTCTACGAAATGTCCAATAAAAATTATAAATATTACAAATTGTTCGTTTCGATCGTTTCGGTAGTGTGCTTCGTGACTCATTATGTCGCTACTCCTCCATGATTCTTCCTCGACTCGAAAGATCGACGAAACTGACGTAAGAGCGATTGGTCATATCACGACTGCTCGGATAATTAATAAAACCGCGTTGCTCGTGTACGATCGTTCTCAATTTCATTATTTCAATCTCGATAAAAGACACACGCGCCCCGTATATCGTGAAAACATTCACAAATAACAAAGTGTTTTCCTGCTATTTTCAATCGAAATGAATTTTCGTATATCTGTCCTCGCACGTACGCTCCGTACGTGTACATACGCCGACAGAAACAACAAAATTAAAGAAAAGAAAAAGAAAGGAGAAAAAGTACTCGCGCGAAGAAATCCGTGTTCACCGGAGGAATGGTTAAAATAAGTTTAAACACGGGTAGCGACGTGAAGGTTGAATGGTGTAGCGTGAATAAAAAGAGGGGCGTGCGTGCGTGCGTGCGTGAGAGAGAGAGAGAGGGAGAGAAAAGGAGAAAGAGTGAAAGGCAAAGCGCATAGAATATAACCTAAGCCAAAGAGAAACGTATATCGCGCCGGAGGAAAGCAAAATCCTAAGCCATTCTCCGAGATCCAGAATGAAATTGGATGTATCAAGGAGGACAGCGAAAGAAGACAGAGGGAAGACAGTCTCAAAGTCCTGTCACGGGGAAGTTTCCTGAAATTTTCTCTGCATATACGTCATATCGTTTCCAGCTGGCCAATCACGATACTATTTCCGTGTGGTCGAGTTGTTTCGTTATTTAACGAGACGGATCAATTCGAAGATTTACGCGAATGACAATTTTTCCTATCGATGGACGATTAGTCTGTCATTAAGGATGATCTTCCGTTTCACACGGTGGCGACGGGGGACAGATTTGATCGAATATTACCGAGAGATCAATTTTTTTGATTGAACAGGAAAATGTGCTTGGAAATATTTATTTTACTATTCAACCAGAAGCAAAGAAAGGAAACAATCATTATTATCGCTATATATATATATATATACAAGGTTAATAAATGAAAAGAAATTTTAATCTTTCTTAAAAAATCGAAACGAAAATCAAAGAGAAAAGAAAGAGGAGAGGAATAAAGTTCGCTCGAGAGATGGCACGATATTTCTCAATGAAAGAGAAACGTCGCAAATCAAAATCCATGGGAGAATAAAAGGCAGCCGTGCCTCTATAAGGCGACGCTTAAATAAATTCCAAGCAAAGCGGGAAAAAATGCCTCCCGCTGGGACACAGTTCATAAACATCTCTCCGCGTGTTCTCGTTTATTTCTGCGACTCGTCGTAAAATCCAGCGCCGGTTAAATCCTCAGCTCCTCCCCGGGTTGAAGAAATCGTCCGCGATCGAACTGCCGTTCCGCGCTCGCCAAGAAACAAATGGAATTCGTCGACGAATGGAAAGCAGGATCTTCCTCGCGGGCATGTACGCACACCACCACTATCACTCGAGGCAGCGATAAAAAACCGATTGTCCGCCATGAACGAGATGCGTACCTAGATTCATTCGTCCATTTCTTCCTTTCGCTGTCCGACGAAAGAAACTTGCTCCCGGTGAGAACGTGTCGCGGCTACAGAGTTGGAAAGATGTAATCGTTTCGCGAGTGATTGACTTTGATTGTTGTATCCGTTAATCGACGCTTGCGTTGATTATAACAGCCCTTGATCATTAATTGAATTACGTTTAATCCAATACAAGTAGTATTGCACTTGGATTGCACACACGACTCTAATTTACATACGTCAGACTGCAAGATATCCATGCCAGGTTTTAGGATGTTCCATTTTTAGGATTCCATTTTCTGTAGAATTAATTTCAGTTTTAATTCCGTACCTAGGCGATACAAAAATTTAATAAAACTGTCGCGATCAATTCAAGAGCCAAAACCCTGTCATCGATAGAGATTACTGTTTTCGTCGAGACAACTGAACGAACCGTACCTTCCGTGCCGCAGCCGCGCGAAAGCTTTTTAATCGAGCTTTATTGTACTGTTTCTGGATCTTCCTAACTCGAGCCGACTCGATAATTCGAACTCCGTGTTTCCTTTTGATTCATTCGTCTACGTCCGTTACAGAGACGGATGACATGCCGGCGAGACAATAGATACGTGCCGGGCATGCGAAACTTTCCTTTTGTTCGACGATTCTTACGCGGTGACGCCGCCACGACTTCGACTGCGCACCTGCGCCCGCCTCCGCCTCGTCGAGCAAACTTTCACCCCCCCGTCTGGCAACGTCGATTGTCTCTCGTCGTTAAAAACAATTCTCGCTTGTCGACGATAATTCGCGTTCGCATAAGAAAATCACGACTTACTTAGTTAGATCTCGCCTGATCTGATTCTTCATTCGTTTGATTTATGAGAAATCGCACGATAAAAATAATATCGAAAAAAGATATTGCAAAGAGTGACACTTGAACAAGCAATAAATGAACGACACTGTTACAACAGAAACGCGAGAAAACTTGAGCCACCTTCGATACGAAAATTCTATTTCTTTCCTTGGCGTTTCCTGGATCGCCTGATCGATTATATCATCGTTTGAACCCGGTCAGTTTCCCTACGTCGATCTCCAAGTCAGATTAAACTTTAATCGATTACGCAATGGGAAAAGCTCGCGAGCTGGGGAATTGAACGAAACGGGAGTTTGTAGAACTTGGCGTTTGTAGAAAGTTCGCTTCGATTGCAGCCTAGAAAAATTCAATTAATCCGCGTGCAAGAAATATGAGGAATGTTTGTGCATACGTACGACGTTACGACGGAGATTTCGAAGTAACGTATTGGATAACAGTGACAGAATTATTTGAATACAGAAGAATATAAAATATAGAACAAACATATATATTTAAACATGTAGATAAAATATATAGAATATTATTTATAAAATAAACGTGTATTTATTGTAAAACAAGCGCACGTTATTTCGTAAAATAAATACGAGTTACGATAAAAAAAATATACAGTACGCGCGTGCGAGCGTAAAACTATCCATTTTTATGGGGGGTCAATAAAAATCTTCAACGAGGAAATTCTAATAAAAGTTACAAAATATCCAGTAAATAACGGTGGAATAATGAAACAGGCAATTAATAAAAATTTTACGTAAACGTTAAAAATAGTCGTACGGCTACGACGTGACGTGAATACGCAATGAGGTATAATTCGATGTTAAAAAGTTAGTTTCCTGTTTTTAAGGGATTTGGCGCTGATCGCGCCGAGTTTGCGGCGCGCAGGATCAACAAGCTTGGGATTTTAATAGAAAACCGTAATGTAAACTTTTAATAGATTGGAATTCAAGATGTCCGCGATAAGTCGAGAATAATGGTACTCGTGAATGTAATTTAGAAATCCCGTCGGAGAAGCTAGTCAAAAGGTACGGACGGACGGTTCATTTTTCTTCTTGAGGAATGTTGAACGTACGTGACACGGTTACTCGACACGCTTTATATTGTAACCAATTTTATACTGTAATCCATGCGCGATTCGTGGTATTGTGAAACGAGGAGGGTGTTATCTGTATCATAACGGTGCTTTAGTGGAGAGAAATGGCACTTTGTATTTTCGCATTAATTTCACGAACGGGCGGATTATATTTGTGAACGAAGCGTTTCAACACTTTGTTTCTTCTTGCTTCACGTTGTATATCTTTCTTTCTGTGCAATATTTTGTCCATAGAAATCGTGGAATTTTTATGTTTTAATACGTATTTATTATCACTGAAAGTGATTTTAGCGAAGGTAACTCAGAAAATCGGGCCTCTTCAGGTGCAACGCTAATGCAACGAAAATTAGCGATTGGTTGATTTGAGTCACGTGATTCGCGAAGGGGCGTGGAGTGGACCTCTGCTACTGAGCGATCGCGCCTGTAATTTGTTTCGTATAAAATTTTATAGCAAAAAAAGTCGTTTCTCGATTTAATATGTTCATCGATACATTTATTAATCGAAAAAGGCAAAATATTTTAATAAGAATATTGCCAACTGTATATTAAAATTAGGTGAAAAAAGGTAGACAACATAAATAGTTTATTAAAAAGAAGTTTAATATTTACTATTAATAAAATACTAAAAATATCTAAACCTGATGCAACCCTCAGAGTCGTTCGTAATTATTTGCGACTAAAAGACTTTAATTACTAAAAACACCATTTCATTAAAGTAAATATTAAACTACTGGTGTTTCACCTGTTTAGACAGCCTCTTAAAATATATCAAAGTACGAAGAAAGTCTGAAAGGCCAATCAAATTAGAATCACATTAAATTTCTACTCGCAAGGGAGAAAATCCTGCGCCTTTGAATTTATCAATCGGAAATTAAACTGACTCGAACGTCAATTGCAAGAATCTCGCCAATCGTATTCGAACGAACATCCACGCTCCTGCTTATCAGACCTCCCATTTCTGTCCACTTACCGTTATCTACTACAGCTATCGCGAAGAGATCGGAATCTCGCGGCCAAGTTTATCGGAATCCGGCTGATGGCAATTGAAATTTAGAAGTAGCCCGCATAACGCGCGCCCCTCGAAAAGCCGGGTGTTCCTCTGGCGGTGACACGTCGCGTCGCGTCGCGTCGCGTCGCGTCGCCGGCGCGGCAAGGATGCGAGGAGCTCGTTGATGTAATTGTGCCAGCGCTTTATGCGTGCGCGCATTGGGAGCCGATGCACGCCGCGTTAAAGGCTATAACGAGTCCTCGTGCGCGGGCGATAATTGCACAAGCCTCGCGTAACCACCGCGCGGAAAGCACGCGTGGATTGCGTTATGACATGATTATTGTAGGCCCTAGGCCCCCGGTGGCGATACACCGTAACATCGCGACAATACAGCCTCCAGCGATACGTCACGCCGTGTGTCTACTCCACGCGCAATTACAGCGCGTTACACTTTGTCCGAGCGACGCGACTCGTTAGAAAACTTTCTCTCCGCCGAGGCCGCCGGTTCTCCAGCTTTCGTTTTCCTTTTTTCAAGGAAAGTCACTCGTGTCGTGCGAATACCGCGTTTTTTCGGCGGTTGTGATCCTGCGTCTTGGGTGGACAGACGAGAAAAAGGAGGAAATTAGCAAAATTGGGAGAGGATAGAATAAACTCGTGTTGCGATTGTCAAAAGAGTTGACACTAGAGATTTTCCAACGATGTGCAGTCAGTCGAATTTTAAATATTTAAATTCTGGACATTGCACACGTCTCAATTGATTTGGATCATTTCTAAAATATCGGCAACGTGTTTGTTTAAAAGCGAGCCGAAACGGATAATTCTGATAACAGTGATAATAATGATAGTAATAGTAATAATAAGAAGAAGAACATATTTTGTAGCCACGAATAGTAAATTTCATTCATTTACATTTTCCATCAAATAAACATGTGAAAAACTTGCAATCGATGTAATTATTTTTCTTTCGATGTTACATACAAAGTTAGATTTTCGACTACGTGCAATTTACACACACCGTGTATAATTTTATACAAAATTTTATTCGAAGAAAAGAACAATTGCTTTTTTTTTTATAAACACACACGTGAAACCATTTTTGGGAGGAAATCACTTTGTTTTAACAGTCTGGAACTCTAATGTATCGTTTCGAGTGGGTGTTGCGGATTTTCGTGTTGAAATCGGGACAGCGGAATGTTTTAGTCTATCAGTTAATCCCATGAGGATTTGCCCGTGGAAAATGTAATTATATCCCACGCATTAACATTCGGCAACGGTATTCAAACGAATTAAATTAAATCGACGTTGTTTGCAGTCGACACTTTATTCAGTTATCATTGTTTTTTCCTTCTATTTTTTTTTCCTCTTTGACAACTGTTGATTTAATCAACATGACGTCTTACCTATTATTATTATTAAAAAGGAACAATATAATAATGATAAAAATATAAATAATCACGTATATATACTTTAGGACCTTAAATCATTCATCGCGTGTCATAATCGATTCATTACCATCAGAGAATAATAATAACCTTGCAAATGAATAATCACGTGTCACACAACATATCGCGCGTCAATTGTATTTCATTTACGCGGATCATCGGGAACGAACGCGTTGAAACGGAAAGAAATTGCATTTTAAAGAGTCTCTCACAGGCGCCTTGCAATTAGTATTACAAGCAGTCGCGAAGCTAGAATCGTCGCGACGGGAGTTTCTTCTTCTTTTATGTCTTCTTTTTCGAGACAACGCGTCGTGTGACACTTCGCACGCGGCAGCCAATTACGGTTGGCCGTGGTTGCTGCATCGGTCGGCGCGAGCCGGGCACAAAACGACTGCGCAAATGGAAACGACGTTGCTCGCAGATTGCTTTTTATTCTGTTAAGCCGAAATTTCATCTCCGAACATCAACTCAAATGACGCGATAACGCCCGACCGCGAGTCCGGCTCCCGCTTTATTTTCAGCATCGTCGCGCGATTTGTCCGCTTGAATTCAAGCGGTCGCCGAGCCACCGGCGTGCCGTTGCGCCTCGCTTCGAGTTTCACGGCCGTTTCTTTGACCACCGTTCGCTTTTCCATTTTCACTCGCTTCCAAACGAGAGCCGGCGCCCGGCGGATTTCGAACTCGACGCGATATCTCGAGCGTCGAAGTTGAGAAATTACATTGAATCCAACATCTGGACGTTCGTCCATTATCGCACGAGCCTCTCGAATTGATGAGCATAGTCGTACGTCCGCGGTTGAGAAAAATGAGTTTATTGTGGAGACAGTAAATACCAAAGGAGAGGAAAAAATACCTAAAACGATTAAATATCGAATTCAACGTCGAAAAGATAGTTGTTCCATTTATTCGAAAGATTCACTTTACTATCTTTTTACGATTCGGTAGAGTATTATATCATAATTTATTAATTGCCGTTGAATAGCTACGTAGCGTCTAACACCGTGGCGTGGAGAAATTTATGTTCGGCGCGACTTTCATTGTATTTACTTGCCAGCCTAGCGCGTGCTTCAAGTACGAATGAATAAAATGTAACCGGATGCAATTACACGCAGCGTGGAGGCATATGTAATACATCGTGCAACTCGTTATTCCGAGATGAATTTTTGAGAGCGTATCAGAGATGTAAAAACGTTCGCGCAGGTAGCTCGACTTTTCGAAGCACGCGAAAATCGAAATTTCACTGGGAGAGGTTCAACGAATCGACGGCATTTTTAATAAAATTGGTTGTAATCAACTTTTTTCCCCGTTTTTTTTTTTTTTTCTCGAGTTATTTATCATTCGTTTGTTAAACGAAATTAGGATACAGGAATCGCGCGTGAATTCCGTTCGTTAAAATACAACGTCCGGATTTTTAATGAAATTGTTGGTGATTTACAACGAAATTGAGTTAAAAGAAATTGGGATAATTACGTTAACCGGTTAATTTTCGAGCGTAACTTTCGTCAGGGGTCGACAAGTTCCGTCGGGAATTTGAAAAATGTGATTTTTACTGCGTACAAGGCGATTCAGAGAGGAACGAGCTTCTTCTCTCAATTTTGCAACCACGTCGCGAACTTTCACAGTGACATTTCCCCATTTCGAAGAAAATATTTTCCACGGTGTTCGTTCCATCGATTCGCTTCTAACGACGAATAATTTGAAACTGCGAATTCACTTTGCTACTTTTTACTTTATTTTGTTTTACTTTAACGCAACATAATATTTCTTTGATCCAACAAACGAATGTAAATTGTTACACTCCCACGCTCTATAACCCGTTTACCACCTCCACTGTTGCATACATGTGTCAAAATTATACTATTGTACATTATACACGAGCCCCATGTCCATTTATCCAAAAAATCGAGCTAGCTGTTTTAACATTTACATTTCTACGTTATCTTTTCATTTTTAAACAAGTCGCAACTAATATATTTAAAATCACTAAGATTTTGTACACGGAACATTAGCTGGTTAATAGAATGATAAGATTTTCAGTTTTAAGTTTCAAACTGATATGACGTATATTACGCAGTAAAATTTTGATGAGATAAAAGCTATGTTTTTTTATTATTAAAGTAGTAGCGTTCGATTAGCTCAGACAGTGATTTTTTTAAATAATAATTATTCCATTAGATATAGAGGATTTCATTTCAACTAAACCTCTGGAGGACTCGGTTTTTAAAAGGTTAAAAAATACTAATGGAGAAATTGGTTAAAAATTGATTTATCGTACCAATTGGCTTCGTAAATTATACACCTTTGGAAACACAAAAGCATTGTACTATCGTGTTATCAGCAGGTATAAATATTTTTTAATTTATCAATATCTTGATTTAAAGAAAAAATGAAGTTGGGCCACTTTCATATGTATTATACATAAAATTACACAACAACACCAACAAATAAATTGCAAACTAAAAGTGCGAGCACTTTTCGAGCCGACTGTACCTGTACCGTTAATTATGCACTGGAATCGAAAGAAAAAAAAAGGAACAAAAGTGAAATCGGTGGATTAGAAACGGACGAGTTGAAGGAGGAGAGAGGCTCGCAGCGGCCGCTAGTGTACGCAAGCGGATTGCGTTACGACTGTTACGGGGGCGGCTTCTGACCCAGTTGTAACGATACATACTTCCACGCTGCGCCGTGCACGAGCTATACATCAACTCTCGTGCATACGTCTGTCGCATGTGCACCTTCCCACCCTCTCCCGCCTCGCACGTACAAACATCGAGTCCCTATGTGGCGGAGCGTTCAACGAGAAAAGAAGAAAAACTAAAAAAAAAGAGAGAGAGAGAGAGAGAAAGAGAGAGAGAGAGAAAGGAGGCCGCGGAAAGCGTACGATCACGGGAAATAGCGGATGGAGAGTACACGCACGGTATAATCCCGAGCCTTTGTGCTGGCTGCTCTTCATAGGTCACTGAGAGCCGTGAAGTGGCGTTTGAGTCTCAACCCCATCCGTGAGTACCTATCTTCGAGCTTTCTCATTTTGACTCAGCTGAATTCTTTGCATATTTTTCTACGCGTAAATATTTCCTGAAAGGAACGGATATCGATGTTTGTTTACGCTGTTGGAGAGACGGCCGCTTGTAAACGGTTTGGGATACGCTTTGCTCAGCGACGGAGATTTTATTGAATTATACGGAGGAGATGCGGAGATACAGCGAGTGTCTAAAGTGTGGAGTATATTAATATGATCAAGGTAGTGCGTGATATCTGTGCAATTTCCATCGTTTAATTAATCTTTCTCAATTTTCGAACGAGTCGAGTATCTCTCAATCTTGCTGCACGTGTATCTTATTAGAATTAGAAAGGATAGAAATTTCATATTTTGCATTTTGCGAGACGCTTGTAGATTATGTTTGAGTTTGTATTAATGGAATTGGATACTGTGCCCCATTTATCGGTAAATTGCGAATTAACGAGCGATCTTATCGCATTGGTTATACGCGTCTGATCATACACCGACCCGTTCTACTCGACGCCTATTTACACTTGTATTTTATTTCTTTCAAACACGTGTGAAAATAAAAAAGACAGTTCAGTATCAGACGAGTTGTTAATTTGAAATTGACAGCGATCTTAGTCATTTTCACACAGATGTTTCTTTCCTTTTCTTTTTTTTAAAGAAATACGAATTCGTTTTCTCGTGTTTCAACGCGCGAGCCAAGCGCAATCCACTTATCGCGAATTTTCAAATTATTCCTGGGGATGAGAAGAAAGAAAGAAAGAAAAAAAGGAGAGAAAATGGAGGAAATAACATGCATATACACGCAGCATCCGAACGAAACGGAAATTGAATTCATGTAATATTACGGGACACCGCGTCCTTCGTGCAATCCGCAAGAACACGGTTTACGAAGTAATGAAAAATTGTGAACCCGGTTGACAACTTTTCCACCTTCGCGTGACAGTCCGGCGCGGCGCCGCCTTTCGCGTCACGTTCGCCAAGCAGGTATGATTTTTGAAATTATTTCACGCATGTTCCGGCTTTCCACGTATGTCCCTGGGCCATCTACTTCGCGTCACCGTTCCTATTTTTACGTTGCGAGACGCGAGAAATTTCGTGTTCCGCGCGCGCTAACAACGTAGGTTGCCTACCTTCGCGCGTAATTAATCACAAGGCGTGATTATTATAAACAGTGGCATTAATTTACGCGTGCAGACCATGCACAGAAGAAGTCAACAACGCTCTTTAATTAAGAAACGACGCGTAAAAAAATTCGTGTGGAAAATTTCGCGCGTGTTTTACGTTCAAAATGTCGAATTAGCGATAAATGCTTGAAATAAGCAACGATAATACAGGATAAATAAATATAAATAAATAAATGTACGAATCGATATTTTGCACATGTAATCAGACGTTGTTTGGCAAACGAGACGATAAAATTGCTCATTTGATTATTGCGTTAATTTGCAACTTATTAATAAACAGGAGTAACGAGTCAACTCGTTAATGGACTTGCAGTCTGTGGATTTAATTTCATTAAATGTACGTGTTAAATTTCGATTAAAGGTTCGCTAGAGTTGAAAACTTTAAAAGAATTAATTTATTAACAATTACATATTAAGATTGTTATGCAGACATTAATACGTCGCAAGTATTATTCGCTATCATGTCACTGCGTCTTTAGTAATCAGAAGAAATTAAACGCGAAATATAAATAAATGTGCGAGGCCAAGTAGTACAGGTCGATATGCTGCCAGACTCCTGGTAATCGAAACGATAAGATCGCTTATTCGAGCAACATTTTAATTTGCAATTTCCCGGCAAATACGAGTAATATTCCAATAATTAATGAGCGTAAATATAATCTATAAACATCTTGTAAGACGTACATGTTAGACACCGAAATTTTATTAATATCCATTTAATATGAAATTCATGTGATATCTCTTAAAAATTTTATTATCTCTTATTAATATTAATTTTAATATCTCTTGGAAATTTTTCACCGTATTCAAATCGAAGTTTAATAAAATGATGAAAGAATGTCGATCGTCGAAGTTTTAAGGAGTCGTTATGAAAGGAAAATGCCAGTCTGCGAGACCATGAACAAAAATATTTTAAAGAATTCAAATTTTTATAATTTTCGAGATTGAGTATCCTTGTCACTCACCGCATGATGTAAAAACATCTTCTAATTAAATTACTCAAAAAAATCATTCTACAATCCTTTAATGAAGTTACAACATAAAAAAACTTGTACGCCAGTACGATTCGTCTCACAACTACTCTGACTAGGAAACGAAGACGACTTTTGCCATAAAATTTTATTGACGTGCAAACATTTGAATCGACAGAAAACAAATTACAGGCGCGATCGCTCAGTACCAGACAACGCCACTCCTACTCGAGGTCTACCCCACGCCCCCTCATCACGAATCACGTGACCCAAATCAACCAATCGTTAATTTTCGTTGCATTAGCGTTGCCCGATTTTCTGGGTCACCCCCGCTAAAATCACTTTCAGTGATAATATCGACAACCTTCCCATCGTAACACGAAGAGGCGACTAACAAATTTATTACGCAGCCCAATATTTCAGTAGAGCCGCACTGTCGAATATCGTCCAGAGAACACCGTCGTCTAAAAATCTGACGAGAATCATCGTCGCATGAGCGACGTTTCTCGTAAGATGTCCAATATTTTGGCATCAAGAAATTCCTACCCCACGCTCTCGTGCTATCGTACATCAGGAACCAAGTATCAATCATCGAACACCCTCGAATAGACCCATCGTCCCTCGAACGACCTCCACTCCGGTCAGGTCACAGAAGAAGAAGAAGAAGAAGAAGAAGAAGAAGAAGAGGAAGAAGAAGAGGAAAAAAAAGAGAAAGAGAAAAAAAATCACAGAAAGTCACACGCCGCGAGAATATTCCGTCGGTGAGGTAGAAGAGCGTGACAGAGACGGTGTCGAGGAAAGCCACGAGGGCACACGTGGAATAATCCGTGGAAGCCATCGTTCCTCGGGACGATCCTCGGGTTGGCGCGCGCCGCTCCACGCTCGATGTCCCGTGGGTCTCGTCAGCGCGCCACCGCGTGATTTGTGGGACACGTGTCTACTCATTTTTATTTATTCCTTTATTTATTCCGCGCGGATCGTCGCGCGACACGGAGAAAGCCTCGCAGCGAGACTGCGAGGATGAGATAGTGCCGGCGACACCGCCCGCCAAGGACCTGTCTGGATCCCGCCGCTTTTATGGAGCCGTTGTGCTCCGCCAACCGCGGAAAATATCGCGCGCGAACTTCTCGCAACGTTGAGCCCGCTTTGAAACGGCGGATCGTTCTGTTTCTCGGATCGTGCCGCTCTTTGGAAACGAGACGATTGCTTGAACTGATCGATGGCGTCCACGCGTTAATTATTCGTCGCACCGGTCGAGAGCTTTCAGTGTGAAATTTTGATTTATAGTATTGATTTGATTTTGTATTTAGAGTATCGTAAATAGTCAAACAGCAGCAATGTTTCTGTCGTTTCTATCTTCGACATTTCAACATACGTATTTAAAATCTTCTTCCGACTTTGGAATACCAGGGCTCGAGGAAAAAGAAATTTACAGGGGGGGGAACTACTCAATCAGTCGAAGCAGTCACGCAGTAAATTGGACGTTATCTTTCTCGCGCGATTAACAAGCCGACGATGACACACACGCCGACCAAGAGATCGAATATTTTCGGGAACGTGAAATGCTTTATACGCGAGAGACACGCGACTCGACGTTTCCTTATTTCATCCGAAACTGTCACACTCGGAGGTATCGAAAATTCAGCCAAGTTTCGAGCTTCCACGTCAAATGTATGCCGGAATCTCGTTCCACCGGCTCACGTGATACCGCGATCGTTATTAAGGATAGAGGAGGAATTCCAAGCTCTCTCGGATTCTAATTAGGATCTGGATTTTTTCTGATTGTAAAAGTTTCCGATAGCAAGGTTGAGGGGGAGGGGGAAACGATAGGTAGAAATTATCGATCAGACGAATACCGAGCTAGTCACGTGCGTAACGTACACTTTATTTTGGGTGGATGTTCTCGGCAAAATGGTTCCGACCGATACGCGCGTCGTCTTGACAAAATTTTGTCATTCGTTCTATCAGATCGTTACGTATAAAATGGTTGAATTCGTAAGTGTGTAAGTGTGTAAAGCCACTCAGAATTTAGTGATTAAAATCGTTGCTGAATAATACATTTCGATATATTTATTTTGTGTTATGTCGTTACGGTTATTAGACTATGTTGTTTATTTAAAATTTTATATCTTGATACTATTTCCAAGAAAATCACAAACTTGAAAATTTTTAATAAGACTTTGTCGTCACGTTTCGTCTGTAACAATCTAATAGCTTTCGTTGCGCGCTGTCACGCGTGGAAAATTATCTCTTTGAACAGGAGATTTGTTCCGAACCTGACCTAAACCATCGGAGATTAATTAGTACGGAGGTCAAAGTTGATGGCCGACGCCAGATATCTCGCCGAAAATGGAGGAACGTAAAGAGAGATTGATCACGATCGGGTTTTCGATTTATATTCAAATTCCGAGCGCGCCAACTTTTCCGAGCGCGCCCCTCGACCGGCAACCGGATATCGGACCAACTCTCACTTTCCTCGGGGGTTACGATAACCCGCGAAGAAGGGGCATATTTCTTCGTGGCTCGGTCGCGTAAATCTGATTTTGTCAGGTGTCACCCTTATCTTTATTACAGTGAAAGCTGAAATTCGCTACTGTCGGGAGAAACTGATTTACTTCCTGGCTACGCGCGTCGTAATTGATCGAAACGATCCAATTTTCAAGTTTCTTTGTGTTCGCGTCGTTTGTTCCGGCAACGACACGAACGCTCGAAAGGAAACAGCGAAAGTAAGAGTACGAAGGAGTAAAGTAGTTCAAATTGTTTTGAAACAGAGAGCGAAAAACTCGACTCGTTTTGAACATGACACGAAGTTTCAAATTTCTTGAAAAATTCTCGCATCTTTCAAGTCTCGACTGTCTCGAAATTGTTGAGAGTGTTCGAATCACGAAAATTATTCACGCTTTATTTTTCATTTCTGTACTATGTCTTGATTTTTAATAAAATGAACAATCTTTAATATGAACATTTATGAACGATATGATAGAATCAATTTATAATATCAACTTTGTAATATTAATATTTGTAGAATCGTGAATCATTTTTAAATTAATATCCTTAACATACTTTTATACAAAGTGTGTACAATACAGATTCGATGTTGCTCGAGGTGTCACAGATCACGTCGCTCGAGGCAAACAAAAGTAGAAAAAGAAATTGAATAAGACCTAATAGCTCCCCATTTCTCTCCCTCTTTCATCTCCTTTCCTCGCTTCCTTTCAGCGACAACAAACGTGCAACGACGACCGCCCCTTTCCTCTGTTCAAAGCATCGTTATTGCGTTACGCCCCCCCCAAGAAACAACGACGACAGCGAAGTAACAATGAGAGGAAGCCCGCGTACCGGCCGCGAGCTAATTTGCGGCGTGCAAAGCCGTAAAAATTCAACGCCTCTCGGAACTCACACGCGTCGTCGGCCGTATTTAAAAAGAAAACAGGAAAAACAAAAGCTTCCTCTCGTCTCCTTCTCGTTCTCGTTTTCGTTTCAAGCGTTGTCAACACGAACCACGAGGAGAGCACAGAATGCGCCGCGTTCGCGAACAACAGACCGAGATCAAAAAACGTTGCCTGCGGAATCACGGCACGTCTGTCGGTGCCCCCGCGCTTTCAGGGTTAAATGTCTCGGCCGGTTTTCATTGTCGCCTGTTGCTGATTTAATGGCTCGCTTTCCTCTCACTCGTTGTTCTCGCGCCCGTTACTCACCGATTTTATCACTAAAAATGATTTTAGCGGTGGTAACCCAGAAAATCGGGCTTCTTCAGGTGCAACGCTGATGCAACGAAAATTAACGATTGGTTGATTTGGGTCACGTGATTCGCGAAGGGGCGTGGGATAGACCTCGAGTAGGAGTGGCGTTGTCTGGTACTGAGCAAATGTTTGCGTATCAATAAAATTTCATGGCAAAAAAGTCGTCTTTGTTTGTTTCCTAGTCGGAACAGTTGCTACAAGTCGTGCAGTTTTTTCGTTCTTCGCTCGCTCAGATAACGTAGCCAATAGAAAATCTGACTGTTGAAATCGTTCGTTGCCTCGATAATAGAAAGCACTGCGGCTTTCTATGCATTTACGGGAGATTTTAAAATGCGGAATTTGCATAGAATGCGCATAGTAGGAAAACGTAACATCCAAAGCATGTATTCTATAATAATATGTTGTATGAAAAGCAATATCCCATCGAGATCCTGTTTTTCTCATTATTTCCCAGAAAGAAGAAATTTGCATGAAAATACGCAATCTGCAGATCAAAGGAAAATCGTTCGCAACGCGTTGTTTGAAAGTGAAAAAAAATTAATCGTCGGAGTTTCGGTGCAACGTGTTCTTTGGAATCGTCCAAAATTAAATAAATAAATATTAAATTACGATTAAATTGGTATACAATTTAGAAAATAAATCCAAAGCGATACGAAGAGTATTTTTCATTGTGCTTTGTTACATGTGTTACGTGTTACGCGTTTCAATTTCGTAAAATTAATTGCCAAAATAATTATCCCCCAAATTTCAGATTTTACAAGGATCGCCGAAAAAAAAAAAATTCCAAAACCCAGGCAACCCAACGCGTCTCTAGGTCACAAACAGGCGATTCATCCGCATTAAAAGCTGCGAGAAATAGAACACTAAAAGAAAGGAAAAAGAAAAGGAGAACCTATAGCCCGCGTTGAAACCTCGTAGCAGCCGTGTTTCAGCGCAAAAATAATTCTCGGCTGGCGCAGACACCGTGTAAACACGTTTCACGGCGAAGAAGAGCCGGAAGAGCGCCAATATTTCATTGTATTGCGCGACATTCGCTTATGAAACTTCTCCTTCTTTCACTCGACGTGTAAACATCGTCGCTGACGAATTTTGTCGTGCCTGTTTAACCCCTTTTGAACAAAAACTGCCGAGTCAAGCCCAGGTAAAATTTGAGAAAACTCAATCACGAAATTGAAAAAGAAGCCAACTAAGAAATAAAGAGGAAACGAATTAACCTTCGTCCTGCGAATGCTGGATCGTTCAAAATCGTTAAATATGTACTTTTAACCGCAATATATATTACATGTTCGTTAAAAACACTTCGCTGTGAATTTCAATTGAATCCGATTATTCGTTGCACGTTGTGAAAACCGCGTGGCATTCGAGGATTAATGACTGAAGCACTTCAATACTCGTGGAAATTTACATTACAATTAAATGTACTTGGTTTGCACCAAGGATGAACCAATGCGATCAAATTTATATTAACCTGTCCAGGATCAAGCAGTGCAATCGCAACGTTACGAACACTTCAGTTTCTTGAAGTTTCACAAAACCTAAACCTTCGAATCCGAGCGGAAGAGATAGTCGGCGAGCGTGCGATTTTTCACTTCGTATCATAATTCGACGTTTTCTGCAAAATAATTGAATCGCGGAAGAAAATAGTTGCACGGTACACGGCAGCCGTAACGAATTTAATAAAACGAAACAAAGTAGCAAGAAACTTTAACTTTAACAACATCGCAACCGAAACGAACGCGTCTCGGTGCTCCGAGTCTGATCCGATACGGTGCACCTCCACTGAGAAACATCGACGAGAAATTTCAGCCAATTACGAATTTCCTACCTACCGTTCGATGGAAAAAAAAAAGAAAAAGTTCATTCTCTTCGCGGGGAACTGCGATTTAGCATTTTTCACGTAAAATCGATAAAAAAAGAAAAAAAAAGCCGGGACACTCGTGCAATTCAATCCCTTTCCTATTTCACGAAACAACGCTCGATATGAAAACGTTCCCCTCTAGAAAATTTAAGCGTTCTTAAGCGCGCAAGAGGCACTCGCAGTCGTCGTCGTCCCTCCCACCTGAAGTTCATTTCGATTTTCGCTGAAAGGGCATCGAGCCCGATTCGATAGTAATTAAACACCCGAGCCGAATAACCTAAAATAACTAATAGCAACCGACGATTGGTCGTTTCGTGAGCGCAGCTTCCTTTCAGTCGTGATACCGGGTGCTTTCTAACGTAGATTTCGTCACTCTGTAATTGTAATTTTTCGCTAATTGCGATTAACTATCGTATATCAGTGTCGCGAGAAATTTTCAAAGTTTCAAATTCTATTAAAAAAAAGAAAGAAAATGAAAAATCTATCGGATTTCGATGTTTATTTATGGTTCGTTTCGATACACGTATCCGCGGCTCGAAAAGAAAAACACCGTGTGCGACGATATCAAAACAATTTGAATTTTTGCATTAACCGGACCGTAGAATATGTATTATATTTATATATTTCTCGGGAAAGAATTCACGAGGGTGAGTCTTCCTACTTGCTTTTTATTTCTTTATTTCGTATAAAATAGACCGATCAAAATTATATTCCACGTTTTTTTATTTTACCAGAAGTAACGCGCAATTATTCGTAAGTGATGTATACATAAAAAGAAAGAGGAACGATATTGTGCAAAGTGAAAAGAGAACAGAGAAGTATTGAACAAAATGTTGAACGAAATTTATCTCAAAAATGAAAGCAGCGTTTTCCTCTACAATCGCAGACGTAATTTAACGTTTTATTGAGATTGTCAAAGAAAACTGTTTGTTTAAAGAATCGAGTAACAACTTTAAGATCGAAACTGACGACTAATAAATATTACTCGCGTTTCACATGAATCTTTAAATTATTAAACTCTAATAGAACAAAATCATTAACCAGTTACGCTACCACTCCGCGAAGTCAAATAAAACTTTTATACGAATTATTCCTTCGTATCTTCAATAGTTCAAGAAAAAGCTGTACGAACATGCTGTACGTACTGCAGCTACTGCAGCCTTGTTAATAAAATATTTCACCAGATGCCTAGGTAAGGGTCATTTTTTCCTCATTTTCCTTCATCTCTCTCTCTCTCTTTCTCTTTATTCCGTTCTTCCTTCTTTCTTCTTCTTCCGGTCGCTCTATTATTTAATCGCCCTCCCTATTTCCGCGCGTCGACTAAATTTCACCGGCAGGGATACATCCCTGTTTCAGTGGATACGGTAGATTAAGAACGGAACGTCTTACTCTACTCTCTTACGTTTATCGCGAATGAACGCCGCTTCTCGGAAACTGAATAATTTTCACGATTAAGCTTAACGACCGACTCGTATCCACGCGAGCAACGCGAATTAATTAGGAAAATCCCGAGTAACAGTCGCGTATCGTGCCGATTATTCCAAGTTGCTTGTCGTTGGATCGAAGACTCGTTCTACGAAGCTTGGTAGCTTCATTAAATAAAAGGTGTCGGGGGAGAACGAAATTTTCCATTCGTTTGTGCGTATGTCACAATGTACTTGGACTGTAACTTTTAATTCGTTGCAATCTCGCATGCAATAGGTTGCAAAATTGTTTCTCTTGAAATTGTGAACGATTCGTATCTTTTTACAATACGGGTTTTTTACAAGTTTTTCAAAATTAAGCTCGGATATTTATTATTTCAACGTGCATCATCATTGGAGAGAATTTCGAAATTTATGTTGCAAAACAGCATCGATTGCAGCAACGTCGAGTTCAAATTAGAAGAGTACGAATATTTCTACGAACGGCTGTATGCTGGTGTTATGTTTATATTTCATTCATTACAAAGTACTGTTATTATTATGCTAGAAACTTTTTACTTATTTTTAGGATGTGGTGTAAATTCATCGATAGAAATGGTTCTAGGTAAAATGAAAAAATTACGATATTAATTAACTGATGAACTCCTGAATCATTGTTCCGAACGTGAGCTCATGTTGGTCGAATGAAAAATAATAAGTACTAGGGAAAATTGGAAAAATAAACCCTTGTTCGAGAAGAAACGAAGGCAAGATGTAATCAGAATCAATTTTTTTATTACGATAGAATAAACAAACGTCAGACGCACCGCGTCATTATTAAAATTCCTACTCGCAATTTTTAATGAATATTCCAATTACTTTAACAAATGCGCCAATAAAAAAATGAATCTTTTTCGAAAATAAAAAAAACATATATATATATATATCGGAATTTCATGCGATTTTCCTCGCGAAGTATTTCGCTCTTAATTTATCTGTAACGATCTCATTAAATTAATAGAGACGAGCGATGGGGAATAACGAAAAAATTTACGTCTCCACTCCAGATTTTTTGAAATAAATTACGACTGGCAAATTGATCAATTAAACGGATCCCACGATTAGTAATTGAGTGCGACATTATGAACAGCCATATGTATGAATCACTGTATCAATTATTCTATCCCCGTTATAATTTATAAACGTCTGCGATCGAACAAATCTGCAACCATAATGTTATGAATAAATTAATACCTGGCGAATAAATTAATATCGCAGCAACAAGAAGATTAACGCGTTTTCACCTTGAATATTTCATTTGCGTGAAAAAATTTCACGATGCTTGTGCAAAACGGATTAACTCGTTACAGAATTTTAAAGGTCTTCCATTTCTCACACGCAAGTTAAGGGTTAATTTTCGGAAAACCACGTCGTCTCTATTAATTTATTCACTTATATTCCACCGAACAAAATTCAATTTTTAGGACAGAGAGCATTAATTACTACATAAACAAATATATAGTTCGGGGACCTTTCTTGCAGCCGAACAGAACCGCGTCCTACCCTAATACCGGCATGTGTCTGACGACTATATCCGATGCATTCCTCGCGTCAATCATCGACTGCGTCTCTTTTTTTCTCACTGAAAAGTACATCACGAAAATAATAAGAGAAATGCACAGAGTGTGGATAATTAATCTGATGGTAGAGCTATTACCTGACTTTAAAGAGAGTATTTCTACTCTCGACTAGGAAAAGGGGCAACTAACTCGAAAAGAAAAATGAAAGAAAGAGGAGGGAAACGGATGATGGATCTTTCGTTTAATTGGAGGCAACATGTCTCGTGTCTCGGTATTATGAAGGAAGAAAGAAAAGGTTAATACAATTTAAACGAAGAAAAATACGCGCACCGTCTGTATATCATATCCTTAGGTCGCGTCTCCACACACGTTGATTCACCAAAACCATACCACGTGCATATTCATGAAGATAAAAGGATGCCAGTTTTCCTTTACGAAACCTGCGTTTTGACTTGAGTATTCACACCTTTTAGGGTTTAGCGAACGTTTAACAAAAATAAAAAAAACTGCACGACTTGTACCCCAGTACGATTCGTCTCACTGAAAGGCCCAGAAGCAACTGTTCTGATTAGGAAATGAATAAAATAAATTACAGGCGCGATACCAGACAACGCCACTCCTACTCGAGGTCTACCCCACGCCCCCTCACGAGTCACGTGATCGAAATCAACCAATCGTTAATTTTCGTTGCATTAGCGTTGCACTTAAAGAGGCCCAATTTTCCGGATTACTTTCAGTGATAAAATGTATTTCAATAACCAGTCGTAAATCTACGTACGTCTGTCAAATTTAAAACATTTAATATGCAATTATATAAAATATTAATATGCAATATTTAAAGCGGAAAAATATGTGTTTTGAATATTTTGGTTTAATCAATTTCATGATTAGGTAGTGTTTCTTGTGTTCATTTAAACGAATACGAAACAAGAATATGGTTTTAAGAAAATTGTCAATTTATTCCGGTAATAACAACAATTTGATGATACTTTATTTAAATAATTCCTTGCTTTCCCTTAAATACTCAAAATTCGACAGACTTGCGTATGCTTGCGTCTGCATTTACTTCGATACTTACCACCAAACATTTTTCTTCGCTTCAGCAGAAATATTCTCTCCGTTCCGCGCACGTTTGATCGTTTTCTTATTACACAATGTTTCGCTGCAAACTTTCGATGAAAGACAGATGTATGAGAACAGTGAGCTCCGCCCCTCCCCCCTCTCGTCACACTCCACGATGCCGCGCTATCTCTCGAGCAGACTCGTACCCTTCGCACCCTTCGTTCATCCGAAACAACCCCCCCCCCTTTCAACACCTCGTGCAAACTTACCGGAAGAAAATTCCTCGGTACACATCAGTACCTAGAGCTCCTTTCCTCTCCCACACTCGCTCGAACATAATCCCCCCCTCGTTTCCCCGCCGCAAACACCTCTTAAAACGCACAGGAAGGCACGCTCGCGACTCTCGACGTCCTCTCGAGTGGCAAACAGCAGCCAACGGCACGAACGGCCGAGAAGCGAAGAGGAGAGAAGAGAAGAGGAGAGGAGAGAGGAGAGGAGAGAGAATCTGTGAGATTCGTTCCTGTAACCTGGACCCAACCTTCGCCCTTCCTCGTTCCCTCTCCCCGCAAACTCCCGCTACCAGGACCGGGTTGTACAAGAAGCTGACTGCGAGTCAGGAGGAAAGGTGAAAGGGAGGGAGAATCAGCGAGACACGTTAATGAGTTTTTCGAGGGACGTGCCGGGCGCGGAGACGATCGACAAGAGCCGGGAATTAGAGGCGAGAGACTCGAGGAAGAAGGGTCGCGCGCGCGTCTGGCCTTCGTAAGAGAGAAGAACGAAAGAGAGGGGGGGGATGGAAGAAGGAAGGAACACGAAGAAGCCATGGCCGCGGCCGTGGAGATCGATCTCTCGCAGTTTTAAATTTAAATAAACGCCAGCTCGTAGCCGATAAGGCCCCTGGTGCTTCGCTGTAGACGCAACCCCGTGTCCCTTCCCACCTCTCGCTGCCGGTCTCGTGCAGCCTCGGTGGCAATCTTTCTTCTTACCAGCTCGTAGGTAGCTGGGTAGACGGGGTAGGTGCCGCGACAGACGTGGAAACACGGCCGCGAGAGATCGATATCGAGGGAAAATCCGATCATTATTGTGCTTCTTTTCACGGTCTTAAAAGGTTTCCGCGGCAGTTCCCGGGGCTCCTTTCGCAGCGGTGGAGCTGATTGAAATTTTTTAGAGAACCATCCCTCTTCTCACCCACTTGTGCCTCAGTTCTAGATTCTTCTTCTTCTCTTTCTCTTTCTCTTTCTCTTTTCCTTTTCTTCTTCTTTTTATCAATTTTTTTTTCATTTCCCCTCCCCCCGTTTTTTCTCCTTTTCTTGTTGGTATTCATCTTCCACGTTGCTCGATCGAATAATGGAATCCTTTGAACGACGGAGGAAACCTCACCGACGAATTATGATTTGCATGTGCAAAGCGGATTTCGCGTGCGCTCTTCCCGTTCGATGAAGAGATAGGTGGGTGGTGGTTTAATTAAGTAGCGGGGAGTGACGTTGCCGGTTTATTTCACTGATAATTCATCGGTCAGTGTTGGAAATTTGAAATTGGCACAGCCGATTTGTATTGTGCAATTAGTCGCGCAATTAGTACGTGGCTCTATCGTTGTACATTCCGTAAAAATTGATTGTCGCCGCTGTTGGCAAATCACAGAGATATCGGTACCTCAGAATCGTACAGTCGTACAAAAATTGAGTTTTCTTCCAAAGTTTTCACTCAAATGAATTGAGTTTAATGACTCGTGGTCTTCTCTTTGAATTACGACAGAGATAGAAACACATAGCTCACTGAAGGGATTTCTGGTCAACTCGATGCAAATCCTTTTTGAAAACTACTGCGTGTCTAATTTTTCCAACTCAATTTGTCTCTTGGTAAAAAATTAATATACACAACGAAAAAAAAAAAAGAAGAGAAATAAATAATAACAGGGAACAGACTAAATTTCTATTCAATTGATTATAATCTATTCAATTTTATATCGCGATCTTACATACTGTGTACAATTTGTTTTGCAAGAAAAACTCTTTTACAATAATTCCAAGTACTCTTCTGTAATAATTAATAAAAATTCTTTTATCAACGGCAAACAAACTAGATTTCTATTCAACTAATAACAATCTACTGTTAAATACAAATGTTCAATTTTATATCGATTTTACATGCTGTGTGCACATTTTGCAAGAAAGACGTGTCAAACTGACAGAAAAAATATGGACGATGGTTGCTTATGCTCGCGATCTAGTTAACCGTGCGATGCCTTCGACGCGAAAATCCCCAGCCCAGCCGATTTAAAGCGTTTGAAACCGATTTCAACGTGAAGTGCCCGACGAAAATCCTCCTTCTCGCCGCGGCGGAAAGAATCGCGCCTCTCTCTCTCTCTCGCCGGGGATGTGACGATTGATCGCGAATTCGCATCGGTAGATTAGCGTGCCGCCACGAAATCGCATTTTCGTTTGGTTCGAGGGGCAAATGATTTCGGGGCTTTAGCCGGATAAACTGAAATCGATGGGTTCAAACGGCGATCTGTAATATCGGCGAGGAAACACGCGAATATACGCCGGTTGCGAGCAGGTTTCCAATTTCCTCGCTGCTCGGACAATTAAATTACAATCGGCAAACATGATAAGCACGGTGCTCCGGAGCGAAATGAATATTTCAAGGAGGCGTCGTTTAAATCAAAACGTCAATCCGCGCTGCCGCGTAAACCGAGAGAGAAAGAGAGAGAGAGAGAGAGAGAGGGGGAACTAGAGAGGGTGGAAAAAAAACGGAAAAACGAAATGAAAAAAAACTCGACCCGGTTGTGTTGTCGATCTCGCACGACGACGGTGACGTTCGACCACGAATACACGCACCGCGTGTTCCACGGGCCAAAGGGCGCTCGGAAATGCGCAATCGACGTTCACCCGGACAAATGAAATGCGATTCCGAGGACTTTCCAAGCTTGTAGACCGATCGAAATGGGAAATCTACGCGAAAACAGTCCGAGACGGCAGAGGATCGAGGAATCAACAGAAAAGATTTTTTACATCTTTGCATTCTGCACCTTCTTGCACATAAATCCCGATAAACAGATAGAAATATTTGGTAAATTTCTAGTTTAACGGTTTTTCTCAATTTTGGATCTTTCACCACATGTTTCTTTTCTTTTTTTTTTCAAAGTAACGAGAATTATATAACTTTTCCGACCTCTCCCGTCTGTTTTTTTCGTTTTAGATAAGACCTCTTATTAAAGAAATGACAGCGAAGTAGCCAAACTTGGGAAAAAGCCGCTAAACTTACCAAACAAATTTGATGTCTTGACTGTGTAAAAACAAAAAGAAAACTTGTAGCCCAATATGATTCGTCTCACTGAAAGACCCGGAAGCAACTGTTCCGACTAGGAAAAATGACAAACATTTGAATCGATACAGAACAAATCGCTCAGTACTAGACAGCGCCACTCCTACTCGAGGTCTACCCCACGCCCCCTCACGAATCACGTGACCCAAATCAACCAATCGCTAATTTTCGTTGCATCAGCGTTGCACCTGAAGAGGCCCGATTTTCTGAGTTAGCCCCGCTAAAATCACTCTCAGTGATAATATCACAAGAGATTTGACCAATCTCTGCCGATAAATTTCGAGATAAAATGAACAACCGAACGCGACGATATTTAAGTAGATAACGCTGGGAAAGTTGGGCGAGAATCGGGCGTGGGTGGCGCGTGGATCCACGCAGCCAGCGGTAATTTTGTTTCTGAGTTAGCGGGTGGCTTAATTTTTGCCACAACACGTCTGTCGGCACGCGGCTCGTCCCGCGTAGATACGGCACGGATTTTTCTCGTTGCTGATTTTAATAACAGATTGCCACTGAGGCAAGGAGAACGAGGAAGGAAGAAGAACGGCGGACGGTCGAGCGCGAAAGGTGGCGAGAATCTGGGAAGCAGGGTGGAGGCTGAGTCACTGCTTATACGTGACTACGTCGGTACAACCGCCTGCCCTCCCTCCCTTCCCCTTCGTTCAATCCCTCTGCATTCACCGCGGTGTCTTGCAGTTTCGTTACCTTCGACCTCGATACTCGCAAGTCGATGAGTTCTTCCGAACAGATTAAGCTCGATTGGATGCGTTCTTTTATGCTTCTTCTTTCTTTTCTTCTTTTCTTTCTTTTTTCTTTTTTTACAGTCGCGAATGGATTCCTTGATGTAGAAAGTTAGAGTGTGACACGTTAGGGGAAATTATGTCTTCGAGTTTCTGAGAGTGGAGGAAAAATTTTGATAATCACGAAGATTGGATCATCTCGCGTTGAAAGTTAGAATGCGAAGGTTTAAATGATCTTTTATTAATGTATCGATTAGGATGGCGTCAAATTTTTCGTCACGTTCTTTATCACTGTATTCTTTTCTCTGTACATCCAATTATTAATTTAATACACATCTCATTCCCGAGAGAAACTCTTTCGGTGGAACTGGAGAAGCATATTTGCGATTTTGTCGTCACTGGACGTTAGTCACAGAGAATAAGGAAGCAGAGAAATGCTAAATCAAAGGATTACAAAGGAAAAGTGTAACTAAAACTTTAAAGCGACGAAGAATAATACGGTCTACCGTGATGTTCTTAAAATTAGACGTCTTCTTAACTCGTTTGCGGAGATTTTGAATAAATGAAGAAATGTTCTCCGTTGAGCACGTGCGTCCCTTTCATTTCTGACTGCGGAACGTGCATAATCCAGAAACACGTGAAAAACCAACCAACGATACCAGTAACGATACAGATATTTTTAATTTCTAGTCACAAATTTACGCATGACGGACAAACCAAGACATTAAATAAATCGTACGAAGCAACCAACCATACCGATAACGCGTTTATTCCACCAATACGTCTGAACGCGACAGAAACTTGCAAAAAAAAAAAAAAGAAAGGAAAAAAAAAGAAAATAAATGGTCGAGAAATGTACGCAACGAGTCGCAAAATATTGATAAAAATTGCGGCCGACGGTGGTGTTCGAACAGTAAACAATGTCGAAACAATACACCTGAGAAACAAAATCTCGCAACGAAATAAAATCTTGTTTGTCAACGATCAAAACGATCGGATAGCTCGGCTCGCATATTCATCCGCGGGCCAGCATCGCGTATCTCGCCAGCAAAACCTTACGTGCATCCATATTCAACGCCAATTAACCGCGACGATGGATTCGTTGAGAAAAAAGAAAGATCGAATCGAGAAAGGTTAAAAACCTCGACCAGCCAGACGAACCAACGTGTTTCGCGGTTTCTCGTAGAAATGTTTAAACGCTGTTTGTATCGGATATTCGAATATTGAACCGAAACTTGAACGTGGACGTCATTCGTCTGAAAATCTCAAGTGGTTGGTCTTGAGTTTTGAGAGCCTCGAAAAGTTTGATACAGCGTTTGGAAGTGTCCATAAATGTAAGTACATCGAACTTTGACAAAGTTGTCGAGTAAGCTGACAGATTTTCAACCTTGAATGAAAAAATGTTTCTCTCTTTTTATATATTTATATATAAAAGTTATATAATTAATACTTTTATATATTTATATTATTTTAAACTTTCGACACTGCATGAGCGCATAGAACGCTCAAGTCCCGTTCCATCTTTAATTACTTCAATTTTTTTCATTAAACAAAAGACTCTTACACGTTTTACAATCGGCGCGCTTTAATATCGGATATTACGTTTCTCCTCGCGTAAATTCGTCGTCTTGTACCGAAACGCTTGAAATTTCGTCTAATCGTCAATTGAGACGGGATATTTCACTGTAAACTGAACAGTGAAATCGTGTCGCGAGAATATTGCCGTAGTCGTTTTGCTTGAAACGAGCGAGTGTGCGAGCACGCGTACCGAAAAGATTCAAAGTGTTTCGCAGCCCGGGGGACACGCTCGGCCAAGGAGACGGCGACGAGAAAAAGCAGAGCCCAATTTTCGGCTCATTTCCCCCGTTTTGTCCTGCGCGCTTTCCGCGAGTCCTGTGAGATCCCGCGAAAAAACGCAGACTCGTCTGCGTGAATTCAAGCGCAACGCCCATTAACCGTGCGGCGGCCGTGTCCAAATTAAAAAACGTCGACTTACTGAACCTCCGCTCGTGCTCCCTCTCTCTCTCTCTCTCTCCACTTCTTCCCCTCTATCGCTTTATCTTCCTCTCGCTGCACTCCGTAGATTACACGCGATCGATAACGAGTGCTTTGCAGAATGCTACCGCCCTTGCTTTGATACGTTATGCACACGATGGTCCGGACGTGTTTTTTTTTTTTTTTTTTTTGAAAACGAACGGACACACTCCGAAAAGAATAAATGGGCCGTGTTTCGCGGCACGCTTGTAAAGGATTGATTAAAGTGAAGCCTCGCGGCGTAAGAGAGAAGAGAAGAAGAAAAAAAAAAAAAGAGGAAAGAAAGGGATGGAAGGAGAAGGGGAAAGCGTCGGATGCAACACTGTTTCGGCGTGTATCATCTCGTTATCAGCCGCGTCTCCGCCTGTGAATCTGGAAACGGTGATAAAAGGGCGGAGGGACTCGTTAGCTCTCGTCGAGAGTGGACACCTTGTTTCGCGGCACTGGACGAATTGGCAATTTGGAGAGGCGCCGTCTTCGAGTCCTCGTCTTCTTCTTGCTTTCGTCTTGTATGCGTCTTTGCATATTTTGCGTCGCAAAGCACTCGAACGTACGGCGACGTGGTTGTTCGAGTGTAATCGTACGATCGCAAACTGGGATGGTCGAGAAAGTTGGAAAGGAAAAACTGATGGAATAAATAACACAGTGGAAGAAAGAAAATGTCCTATTGAATGGAATCTGAGAAAGAGGATAATCGTGTAATATCAGAATAACTTCAAGAAACGAGAATGTTCCTCGAAAAGGAAAATCTAGCATAAAAGTTTGCCTGCAAAAGTTTTTCCTTTAAAATGAGAAACACATTTATATGTAAATAATACGAATAAATGTGAAACACGTGCTACAGTTTAGAACAGCTCGAAAAGCTAAAATCAAATTAAACGGACAAATCTGTTCGTTACTATTTTCAATTTGTTTTGTAAGATACTTGGAAATACATAATCTTTATCTTTATCTTCGTACACTTTGTACACTCGTGTGCTCGAGTCGCTCGAAAAATATCGAACGAAAGAGAATTAAATTATTCCGGCACCGGAATAATAACGTAAAGCGCTGAAACAGAGAAGGAAAGTGTGCCATAAATACTTTGCTTTCGAAAATAATTGTGTCTGTTGTTAAAACAAATCTGACCCAAAAATACTATTTGCCAGGTTATTAAATCTGGCGCGGTAGCATCGGCGAAATTTAATTATCACTTTCCGAAATAGTGCCGTTCGAGGATCAACTCGAGAAATAATTAATATCCGTTTCTTGAGAGCTTCGATCGAGTAAAAGTACGCCATCGTAATTGACATCTGACGAACCGCGCAAATTCCAAGTCGGTCAATTCACCGAGAGCTATCTCGAACCAGCGACAGAACACGAGAGCGACGGAAGTAGATCCGGTGGCACGCGACACGCGCAAACTCTGCGGCGAATTAACCATTCCCACTTCCATTTAACTTAAACAACACGTTCCTTTGACAATTGAGACGGCTCGATTGCGTCTGCACGAGACTTCAGGAACCGAGAGCAATCACCTCACGATGCGATTTATCAAACACGGCCAAGTCGGATCACTTTAATTGGCCATTATACTCGAAAATCAAGTTTTAATCGCGGTTGTTGGAGGATTTAAAATCCGAGATTCGCACCGGGTTCGAATTCTGTTTAACCTTCCCTTCGCCCTTTATCGCCGAGGTACTTGGAACGCGTAGATGGAATTTACGAAACTCTTCAACTTGACTCCGGTTAATTTGTACTTGAAACGATATATAGCACACTACCGACCATTCTTTTTTTTTTTTCAGTGATTTACTTCTACGACTCGAGATCGTAGATTTGTATGTTTTAAATAAGCGAAAATAATTGCACGTGATACGAAACAAACAATATTCTATCTTTTTCAATTATATTTTCAAAAATGTGCATTCGCACAAAATATGTACACGTATTTACTCATTTTCGTAAATTAAAGTCGAATTTCTGACACGGTCTTTCAAAACCAAGAGAATTTTAATTTTCAACGAATCTTCAATGAATTAATGGAATAAAATTGAGAAAACCAATAAAATTTCAAAGATACCAGATAGTAAGGAGATCAACCTTTGATGCTATCATTTTTTCATTTTACTCAGAATAATTCTACCGATGCATTTTTATCTGTATTTCGCCATTAAAGTAAGGAGAAAGTTTTCCAAGAAAAGTTAAAGAATCTTTTGTAAATAGTGCAAATCCTCCAATCATCCGAAATCATCCAATTATTTGTATAAAACAAGCGTTACAGACAGAAGAAGCTACGCAAAGTATTTTAGAAAATGTAAGAATTTGAAAATCGATCGAACGAACGAACGCTCGTTCGCTATGCCAATTCGATTAAATTCGCGAATTCGTATCGTATCGTTTATTCCATCGAACCAGCGTTGGTGTAATAAATGAGCATGAATTTGGTCGAAGCATTCGTTCGCTTGCTCTGGACGCATCATTGCATTCGTTTACTGGAAGAGATAAATAAATCGAAACGAAAAATCGGCTTTAGTTTGCTATACAATTATCGTGAGTACACATTAAAAAATTAAATTTTTGCACATTACAAAACATTCGTACATTCTCCTTCTTCTTCTTCTTACTGTTGTTATTATGTTAAGACTTTAGTCAAATATTGAAAATTTCACAGACTTCTGAGTAAAGTACATTTCACGTCTTCAATATACGACACATGATAGATCAGACAAAGTTAAAATTAATATATGTAGGGGACACAGTCCAGACTGCAGGAAGCACCCCACGACGTGGACCCAAGTTCGTAGTATCGGCAGGACCATGTGGTAATTGTCACAAATAGCCTCAAGTGGGCCTGACCATAGACAATGTCCGCTTTCCAATCTCTTGAGGAAAAAGGACATACCTAGACCCATGGTATAAAAGAACTGACTTTGACTGGTTAAGCTCTCAGTTCCCTGAAGGTCTAGTGCGTTAAATAGTCCACGTCGGGTCAGTGTGCAGTTGATCGCGTTTCCTACATAACTCAAATTAAAGAGTTACAATTACCTTAGTACGCTTGTATATTCCGAAGAGATCGCGGTATCATCGTGATTATCGTTTTACTTTTATCGTTACTACTTGTTGTTCTGTAACTATCTTATTAGTGAAATAAAGATCTTTTAACACTAAATTGGTGACCCCGAGTGCAAAAGAAAAAAGGAAAATGAACGCAAGGAGCAACAAAGACTACCGAGAGCCGCGTGATGAAACCAGCGACAGAGAGGAGGAGAACAGGGGAGCATATATAAAGGTACGCCCGTTCTTTAAAGAACATCCAAAAATATGGTTCTTACAAATGGAGTTGCAATTCAAAGCGCACGGAATAACAAAACAAGAAACGAAATTCGAGTATGTCGCCGGGATGATAGACCCCGAAATCGCGACGGAGGTAATCGACATACTGGAAGAACCACCCGCGGCAGACTCGTACGACCGGTTAAAGAAAGCGATCATCGAAAGAACAACGGACTCTAATAGGCAGAAAATCCAGCAGCTGTTGAGCCAGGAGGAGTTGGGAGATAGGAAGCCATCGCAGTTCCTTTGGAGACTCCTACAACTATTGGGAGACAAAGCAAAAATTTTCGACAGGGACCTAAAAGAGCTGTTTCTACGGAGAATGCCAGATAGAATAAAACCCATCCTCTTGGCGCAAAAAGGTCCCCTCGAGGAATTAGCAGAACTGGCCGATCAAATTTTGGACCTCAGTGAGACTGGGCCGGCGGTAACGGAAAGGTCCGAAACTGCACATTCCCGGGAACTGACCCAGCAAGTGAATCGGTTACAACAGCAGGTGACTCGGTTAGAACAGCAGATAAGCCGCCTGAATAGAAGAAGCAGATCCCGATCGACTGGTAGAAAACAGCGTTCGAAATCAAGAGATAAACAAGCTTCACCATCGAGTCTCTGCTTCTACCATGAACAATTTAAGGAAAAAGCGTATAGGTGTATACCTCCATGCACGTGGTCGAAAGGAAACGAGTAGGACGGTCGCAAGAAAACGCAGCATCGTTCGACGGTCCCTGAACCGGCCGCATATTTATCACGGACCGTCAAACGAACGTTAGGTATCTGGTGGACACTGGTGCGGATTTGTGCGTGTATCCCCGTTCGCGTGTGAAGGAACAGTTACATAAAAGTGAATATGTGCTACATGCAGCGAACGGAACACGAATCCCAACATACGGCACCATCATGAAGAAGCTGGACTTACAACTTCGCCGAGAATTTGTGTGGCGTTTTGCGATAGCAGACGTCGAGGGCCCTATCATCGGGATAGATTTCTTATCCCATTATAATCTCCCGCGAAACCGACGCCTGCTCGACGCCGTAACTCACACGTCGGCTGAGGGACAGGTCGTGAACAGAGTTACCGAGTCCGTTCGCACGATCGCGGACGATACACCGTTCAATAAATTACTGTCGAAATATCCAGCAATTACAAGGTCGAAGCATCAGGTCGAACATCACATCGAGACGACACCAGGACCACCCGTATGTTGCAAGACCAGAAGATTGGCGCCGGACCGCTACAGAGCAGCGAAGGACGAGATAGAATTCATGCTACAGCAAGGCATCATCCGTCCGTCGAAGAGTCCATGGGCGTCGCCTCTACACCTGGCAGGTACCCAAGACAGACGGGAAAGTTCGACCCTGCGGCGACTACCGGGCACTTAACGCCCGTACCGTACCCGACAGGTATTCACCACCACCACATATCGCGGATTTCGCGCACGCGCTGCACGGTAAGAGTATCTTTTCTAAAATAAATCTAGTACGCGCGTACAATCAGATACCAGTCGCGCCGAATGACCGAGCAAAAACGGCAATCACGACGCCGTTCGGGCTATTCGAGTTCAATTTTATGCCCTTTGGTCTGCGGAACGCGGCGCAAACTTGCCAGCGTTTCGTAGACCAAGTAATACGTGGGTTAGATTTCGTTTACGCCTATACAGATGATTTCCTTATCGCATCAGCCACCGAGGCCGAGCATAAGGAGCATCTGAAGTTATTGTTCGAGCGGTTGAATCAACACGGCAGCGTAATTAATCCCGCGAAATGCGTTTTCGGCGTCCCCTTTTTAGGATACACCGTCAATAAAGACGGAATTAAACCTCTCGCGGGTCGCGTTGAAGCCATCCGAAAATTCCCTAAACCTACCGTCATACGGGAGCTTAGGAAATTTCTCGGTATGGTTAATTTCTACCGAAAATTTATCCCACACGCCGCGAAGATTATGATGCCGTTGAATGAACTGCTCAAGGGCTCGAACAAAGGCAACACACCTGTAAATTGGGTTGAAAGAGCGGAAAGGGCTTTCGTTGAAACAAAGGAGGGGCTTGCAAAGGCGACATTGTTGGCGCATCCCAAGCCGGGCGCCCCGGTTAACATAACAGTCGATGCGTCAGATTATGCAATCGGCGCAGTTTTACAACAGGTAATAGGAAATACCTGCCAGCCCCTTGCCTTTTACACGAGGACTCTTCCCGCCGCACAACGTAAATACAGCGCGTATGACCGAGAGCTACTGGCTGCGTACCGTGCCATAAAACATTTCCGACACTTTATCGAAGGACGGAACTTTACATCGTATACTGACCATAAACCACTTACATTCGCAGTCAAGCAAAAACTAGATAAATGCTCACCGCGTCAATTTCGTTATCTAGATTTTATTAGTCAGTATACTGTCGATATTAGACACATTCAGGGTGAAGAGAACAAGGTAGCAGATGCCTTGTCACGGGTGGAAGCAATATCGCACCCCCCCGATCACTCTGCTTTAGAGAAGGCACGGGAGCAGGACCAGGAGCTGGAAAATCTCTTGGAATCTCAGTCATGCGCGTTGCAACTCAGGAAAGTTCATTTTCCTGAAGTAAATGTATATCTGTACTGCGATACAAACAATGACACTGTACGGCCATATGTCCCGGAGAGTTTACGTCGCACAATCTTTAACTCATTGCACGGCCTCTCCCATCCAGGAGTACGTGCAACGCAGAAATTAATCACTCACCGGTACGTATGGCCATCAATAAATAAAGACCGTCGCCAATGGGCGAAGCATTGCGTTCCATGTCGAGGCATGGAGCTGCACCGTTGGGAGAATTCGGCGAAGCGGCGAGATTCGACCATGTCCACATAGACCTGCTCGGACCCTTACCAGTCTCAAAAGGTCACAAGTATTGTTTAACTTGCGTTGACCGCTACTCGCGCTGGGCCGAGGCAGTCCCTATTAAAGAAATCGATGCGGAAACCATCGCAGCAACATTCTTGTCTACGTGGATCGCGCGTTACGGAGTACCTCTTCGAGTTACAACAGATCAAGGTCGTCAATTCGAATCGCAACTCTTTAATGAATTAACGCGACTAATTGGCGCTTCTCGCCTCAAGACAACCGCGTACCACCCACAAGCGAACGGTATGGTCGAAAGATTTCACCGTCAGTTAAAAGCAGCAATTAAATGTCACGAAACGGAAAACTGGGTAGAGACGTTACCTCTTATTCTACTCGCACCGCGGTGAAAGAAGATTTGAAAACTTCTGCCGCAGAAATCGTTTACCCGGTGAATTTTTTACAAATAACGGCAAACTAGCCCATACGGAGTTTACAAAGAGGCTACGTGATTAGAAAAATTAAACCGGTACCGGGAACTCGACATGGGTCGCGTAAACCATTTGTCTATAAAGAATTGAATGCAACACCGTGGGTATTTCTAAGACACGATACTGTCAGGGGTTCTCTACAACGTAGTGACAAAACCTTTACAATTGACATCTATGGCAAGAACTCCAAAGTCTCCATAGATAGACTAAAACCCGCATTCATATTAACTGACGGTGAGAATATTTCGCAAAACGAACCACCCAACGAACCACTCGACGAACAGACGGATGTACGTATACCACCGTCTGACAAAACAGAAGAAACAATAAGAACACGATCCGGCAGATGCGTAAGGATTCCGGACCGTTTTCAAGCTGGAAAATAGACAGCCTCGCAATTAATTATCCACAGACTGAATAGCGTTGTCACTGGTAAGGGGGTGATGTAGGGGACACAGTCCAGACTGCAGGAAGCACCCCACGACGTGAACCCAAGTTCGTAGTATCGGCAGGACCATGTGGTAATTGTCACAAATAGCCCCACATGGGCCTGACCATAGACAATGTCCGCTTTCCAATCTCTTGAGGAAAAAGGACATACCTAGACCCATGGTATAAAAGGAACCGGCTTTGACTGGTTAAGCTCTCAGTTCCCTGAA
>JAUCMO010000293.1:0-13425 GCA_032399605.1 Melipona beecheii | reverse complement strand
AATCATCGAAACAAGAATTGCAGGCGTAATAATGATTTCGGCCTTCAAAATCGAGTTTTCAAACGTTGTTCGGATGTATTGTTCTCATCTAATGAATCTCTCATGTCCGTCAATCACTTCCTGATTGATAATGACCGTACCAATCGTTCATGACGACGTTATTTCTTTCTCCGGATTCCAATCTCAGTTGACAATCATCGAAACTAAATTGCAGGCGTAATAATGATTTTTCGGCCTTCAAAATCGGTTTTTCAAACGTTGCTCGGATGTATTGTTCTCATCTAACAAGATCTGTCATGTCCGTCAATCACTTCCTGATTGATTATGACCGTCGCAATCGTTCATGACGACGTTATTTCCTTCTCCGGATTCCAATCTCAGTTGAAACAATCATCGAAACAAAAATTGCAGGCGTAATAATGATTTCCGGCCTTCAAAATCGAGTTTTCAAACGTTGTTCTAATGACCGTCTCGCAATCGAAACGTTCAAACGTTGTTTCGACGACGTTATTTCCTTCTCCGGAGTCCAATCTCAGTTGAAACAATCACCGAAACTAAGAATTGCAGGCGTAATACTGATTCCGGCCTTCAAAATCGAGTTTTCAAACGTTGTTCGGATGTATTGTTCTCATCTAACAGATCTGTCATGTCCGTCAATCACTTCCTGATTGATTATGACTGTAGAAATAGTTCATGACGACGTTATTTCCTTCTCCGGATTCCAATCTCAGTTGAAACAATCATCGAAACAAAGAATTGCAGGCGTAATAATGATTTCGGCCTTCAAAATCCAGTTTTCAAACGTTGTTCGGATGTATTGTTCTCATCTAACAGATCTGTCATGTCCGTCAATCACTTCCTGATTGATAATGACCGTCGCAATCGTTCATGACGACGTTATTTCCTTCTCCGGAGTCCAATCTCAGTTGAAACAATCATCGAAACTAAGAATTGCAGGCGTAATAATGATTTCGGCCTTCAAAATCGAGTTTTCAAACGTTGTTCGGATGTATTATTCTCATCTAACAGATCTGTCATGTCCGTCAATCACTTCCTTGATAATGATAAATCGTTCATGACCGTTCCTTCTCGTTCTCGAACAATCATCGAAACTAAGAATTGCAGGCGATTTCGGATGTATTGATCTCATCTAACAGATCTGTCATGTCCGTCAATCACTTCCTGATTCCGTCGCAATCGTTCATGACGACGTTATTTCCTTCTCCGAGTCCAATCTCAGTTGAAACAATCATCGAAACTAAGAATTGCAGGCGTAATAATGATTTCGGCCTTCAAAATCGAGTTTTCAAACGTTGTTCGGATGTATTGTTCTCATCTAACAGATCTGTCATGTCCGTCAATCACTTCCTGATTGATTATGACCGTCGAAATCGTTCATGACGACGTTATTTCCTTCTCCGGATTCCAATCTCAGTTGAAACAATCATCGAAACTAAGAATTGCAGGCGTAATAATGATTTCGGCCTTCAAAATCGAGTTTTCAAACGTTGTTCGGATGTATTGTTCTCATCTAACAGATCTGTCATGTCCGTCAATCACTTCCTGATTGATAATGACCGTCGCAATCGTTCATGACGACGTTATTTCCTTCTCCGGAGTCCAATCTCAGTTGAAACAATCACCGAAACTAAGAATTGCAGGCGTAATACTGATTCCGGCCTTCAAAATCGAGTTTTCAAACGTTGTTCGGATGTATTGTTCTCATCTAACAGATCTGTCATGTCCGTCAATCACTTCCTGATTGATTATGACCGTCGCAATCGTTCATGACGACGTTATTTCCTTCTCCGGATTCCAATCTCAGTTGAAACAATCATCGAAACTAAGAATTGCAGGCGTAATAATGATTTCGGCCTTCAAAATCGAGTTTTCAAACGTTGTTCGGATGTATTGTTCTCATCTAACAGATCTGTCATGTCCGTCAATCACTTCCTGATTGATAATGACCGTCGCAATCGTTCATGACGACGTTATTTCCTTCTCCGAGTCCAATCTCAGTTGAAACAACCATCGAAACTAAAATTGCAGGCGTAATAATGATTTCGGCCTTCAAAATCGAGTTTTCAAACGTTGTTCGGATGTATTGTTCTCATCTAACAGATCTGTCATGTCCGTCAATCACTTCCTGATTGATAATGACCGTCGCAATCGTTCATGACGACGTTATTTCCTTCTCCGGAGTCAATCTCAGTTGAAACAATCATCGAAACTAAAAATTGCAGGCGTAATAATGATTTCGGCCTTCAAAATCGAGTTTTCAAACGTTGTTCGGATGTATTGTTCTCATCTAACAGATCTGTCATGTCCGTCAATCACTTCCTGATTGATAATGACCGTCGAAATCGTTCATGACGACGTTATTTCCTTCTCCGGATTCCAATCTCAGTTGAAACAATCATCGAAACTAAGAATTGCAGGCGTAATAATGATTTCGGCCTTCAAAATCCAGTTTTCAAACGTTGTTCGGATGTATTGTTCTCATCTAACAGATCTGTCATGTCCGTCAATCACTTCCTGATTGATAATGACCGTCGCAATCGTTCATGACGACGTTATTTCCTTCTCCGGAGTCCAATCTCAGTTGAAACAACCATCGAAACTAAGAATTGCAGGCGTAATAATGATTTCGGCCTTCAAAATCGAGTTTTCAAACGTTGTTCGGATGTATTATTCTCATCTAACAGATCTGTCATGTCCGTCAATCACTTCCTGATTGATAATGACCGTCGCAATCGTTCATGACGACGTTATTTCCTTCTCCGGAGTCCAATCTCAGTTGAAACAATCATCGAAACTAAGAATTGCAGGCGTAATAATGATTTCGGCCTTCAAAATCGAGTTTTCAAACGTTGTTCGGATGTATTGTTCTCATCTAACAGATCTGTCATGTCCGTCAATCACTTCCTGATTGATAATGACCGTCGCAATCGTTCATGACGACGTTATTTCCTTCTCCGGAGTCCAATCTCAGTTGAAACAATCATCGAAACTAAGAATTGCAGGCGTAATAATGATTTCGGCCTTCAAAATCGAGTTTTCAAACGTTGTTCGGATGTATTGTTCTCATCTAACAGATCTGTCATGTCCGTCAATCACTTCCTGATTGATAATGACCGTCGCAATCGTTCATGACGACGTTATTTCCTTCTCCGGAGTCCAATCTCAGTTGAAACAATCATCGAAACTAAGAATTGCAGGCGTAATAATGATTTCGGCCTTCAAAATCGAGTTTTCAAACGTTGTTCGGATGTATTGTTCTCATCTAACAGATCTGTCATGTCCGTCAATCACTTCCTGATTGATAATGACCGTCGCAATCGTTCATGACGACGTTATTTCCTTCTCCGGAGTCCAATCTCAGTTGAAACAATCATCGAAACTAAGAATTGCAGGCGTAATAATGATTCCGGCCTTCAAAATCGAGTTTTCAAACGTTGTTCGGATGTATTGTTCTCATCTAACAGATCTGTCATGTCCGTCAATCACTTCCTGATTGATTATGACCGTCGCAATCGTTCATGACGACGTTATTTCCTTCTCCGGAGTCCAATCTCAGTTGAAACAATCATCGAAACTAAAATTGCAGGCGTAATAATGATTTCGGCCTTCAAAATCGAGTTTTCAAACGTTGTTCGGATGTATTGTTCTCATCTAACAGATCTGTCATGTCCGTCAATCACTTCCTGATTGATAATGACCGTCGCAATCGTTCATGACGACGTTATTTCCTTCTCCGGAGTCAATCTCAGTTGAAACAATCATCCGAAACTAAAATTGCAGGCGTAATAATGATTTCGGCCTTCAAAATCGAGTTTTCAAACGTTGTTCGGATGTATTGTTCTCATCTAACAGATCTGTCATGTCCGTCAATCACTTCCTGATTGATAATGACCGTCGCAATCGTTCATGACGACGTTATTTCCTTCTCCGGAGTCCAATCTCAGTTGAAACAACCATCGAAACTAAGAATTGCAGGCGTAATAATGATTTCGGCCTTCAAAATCGAGTTTTCAAACGTTGTTCGGATGTATTGTTCTCATCTAACAGATCTGTCATGTCCGTCAATCACTTCCTGATTGATAATGACCGTCGCAATCGTTCATGACGACGTTATTTCCTTCTCCGGAGTCCAATCTCAGTTGAAACAATCACCGAAACTAAGAATTGCAGGCGTAATACTGATTCCGGCCTTCAAAATCGAGTTTTCAAACGTTGTTCGGATGTATTGTTCTCATCTAACAGATCTGTCATGTCCGTCAATCACTTCCTGATTGATAATGACCGTCGCAATCGTTCATGACGACGTTATTTCCTTCTCCGGAGTCCAATCTCAGTTGAAACAATCATCGAAACTAAGAATTGCAGGCGTAATAATGATTTCGGCCTTCAAAATCGAGTTTTCAAACGTTGTTCGGATGTATTGTTCTCATCTAACAGATCTGTCATGTCCGTCAATCACTTCCTGATTGATAATGACCGTCGAAATCGTTCATGACGACGTTATTTCCTTCTCCGGAGTCCAATCTCAGTTGAAACAATCATCGAAACTAAGAATTGCAGGCGTAATAATGATTCCGGCCTTCAAAATCGAGTTTTCAAACGTTGTTCGGATGTATTGTTCTCATCTAACAGATCTGTCATGTCCGTCAATCACTTCCTGATTGATAATGACCGTCGAAATCGTTCATGACGACGTTATTTCCTTCTCCGGAGTCCAATCTCAGTTGAAACAATCATCGAAACTAAAAATTGCAGGCGTAATAATGATTTCGGCCTTCAAAATCGAGTTTTCAAACGTTGTTCGGATGTATTGTTCTCATCTAACAGATCTGTCATGTCCGTCAATCACTTCCTGATTGATAATGACCGTCGGAATCGTTCATGACGACGTTATTTCCTTCTCCGGAGTCAATCTCAGTTGAAACAATCATCGAAACTAAGAATTGCAGGCGTAATAATGATTTCGGCCTTCAAAATCGAGTTTTCAAACGTTGTTCGGATGTATTGTTCTCATCTAACAGATCTGTCATGTCCGTCAATCACTTCCTGATTGATTAATGACCGTCGCAATCGTTCATGACGACGTTATTTCCTTCTCCGGAGTCCAATCTCAGTTGAAACAATCATCGAAACTAAGAATTGCAGGCGTAATAATGATTTCGGCCTTCAAAATCGAGTTTTCAAACGTTGTTCGGATGTATTGTTCTCATCTAACAGATCTGTCATGTCCGTCAATCACTTCCTGATTGATAATGACCGTCGCAATCGTTCATGACGACGTTATTTCCTTCTCCGAGTCCAATCTCAGTTGAAACAATCATCGAAACTAAGAATTGCAGGCGTAATAATGATTTCGGCCTTCAAAATCGAGTTTTCAAACGTTGTTCGGATGTATTGTTCTCATCTAACAGATCTGTCATGTCCGTCAATCACTTCCTGATTGATTATGACCGTAGAAATCGTTCATGACGACGTTATTTCCTTCTCCGGATTCCAATCTCAGTTGAAACAATCATCGAAACTAAGAATTGCAGGCGTAATAATGATTTCGGCCTTCAAAATCGAGTTTTCAAACGTTGTTCGGATGTATTGTTCTCATCTAACAGATCTGTCATGTCCGTCAATCACTTCCTGATTGATAATGACCGTCGCAATCGTTCATGACGACGTTATTTCCTTCTCCGGAGTCAATCTCAGTTGAAACAACCATCGAAACTAAAATTGCAGGCGTAATAATGATTTCGGCCTTCAAAATCGAGTTTTCAAACGTTGTTCGGATGTATTGTTCTCATCTAACAGATCTGTCATGTCCGTCAATCACTTCCTGATTGATAATGACCGTCGAAATCGTTCATGACGACGTTATTTCCTTCTCCGGAGTCCAATCTCAGTTGAAACAATCACCGAAACTAAGAATTGCAGGCGTAATACTGATTCCGGCCTTCAAAATCGAGTTTTCAAACGTTGTTCGGATGTATTGTTCTCATCTAACAGATCTGTCATGTCCGTCAATCACTTCCTGATTGATAATGACCGTCGCAATCGTTCATGACGACGTTATTTCCTTCTCCGGAGTCCAATCTCAGTTGAAACAATCATCGAAACTAAGAATTGCAGGCGTAATAATGATTTCGGCCTTCAAAATCGAGTTTTCAAACGTTGTTCGGATGTATTGTTCTCATCTAACAGATCTGTCATGTCCGTCAATCACTTCCTGATTGATTATGACCGTCGGAATCGTTCATGACGACGTTATTTCCTTCTCCGGAGTCCAATCTCAGTTGAAACAATCATCGAAACTAAGAATTGCAGGCGTAATAATGATTTCGGCCTTCAAAATCGAGTTTTCAAACGTTGTTCGGATGTATTGTTCTCATCTAACAGATCTGTCATGTCCGTCAATCACTTCCTGATTGATAATGACCGTCGCAATCGTTCATGACGACGTTATTTCCTTCTCCGGAGTCCAATCTCAGTTGAAACAATCACCGAAACTAAGAATTGCAGGCGTAATACTGATTCCGGCCTTCAAAATCGAGTTTTCAAACGTTGTTCGGATGTATTGTTCTCATCTAACAGATCTGTCATGTCCGTCAATCACTTCCTGATTGATAATGACCGTCGCAATCGTTCATGACGACGTTATTTCCTTCTCCGGAGTCAATCTCAGTTGAAACAATCATCGAAACTAAGAATTGCAGGCGTAATAATGATTTCGGCCTTCAAAATCGAGTTTTCAAACGTTGTTCGGATGTATTGTTCTCATCTAACAGATCTGTCATGTCCGTCAATCACTTCCTGATTGATTATGACTGTCGAAATAGTTCATGACGACGTTATTTCCTTCTCCGGAGTCCAATCTCAGTTGAAACAATCATCGAAACTAAGAATTGCAGGCGTAATAATGATTTCCGGCCTTCAAAATCGAGTTTTCAAACGTTGTTCGGATGTATTGTTCTCATCTAACAGATCTGTCATGTCCGTCAATCACTTCCTGATTGATAATGACCGTCGCAATCGTTCATGACGACGTTATTTCCTTCTCCGGAGTCCAATCTCAGTTGAAACAATCACCGAAACTAAGAATTGCAGGCGTAATACTGATTCCGGCCTTCAAAATCGAGTTTTCAAACGTTGTTCGGATGTATTGTTCTCATCTAACAGATCTGTCATGTCCGTCAATCACTTCCTGATTGATAATGACCGTCGCAATCGTTCATGACGACGTTATTTCCTTCTCCGGATTCCAATCTCAGTTGAAACAATCATCGAAACAAAGAATTGCAGGCGTAATAATGATTTCGGCCTTCAAAATCGAGTTTTCAAACGTTGTTCGGATGTATTGTTCTCATCTAACAGATCTGTCATGTCCGTCAATCACTTCCTGATTGATAATGACCGTCGCAATCGTTCATGACGACGTTATTTCCTTCTCCGGAGTCCAATCTCAGTTGAAACAACCATCGAAACTAAGAATTGCAGGCGTAATAATGATTTCGGCCTTCAAAATCGAGTTTTCAAACGTTGTTCGGATGTATTGTTCTCATCTAACAGATCTGTCATGTCCGTCAATCACTTCCTGATTGATAATGACCGTCGCAATCGTTCATGACGACGTTATTTCCTTCTCTCGGAGTCAATCTCAGTTGAAACAATCACCGAAACTAAGAATTGCAGGCGTAATACTGATTCCGGCCTTCAAAATCGAGTTTTCAAACGTTGTTCGGATGTATTGTTCTCATCTAACAGATCTGTCATGTCCGTCAATCACTTCCTGATTGATTATGACTGTAGAAATAGTTCATGACGACGTTATTTCCTTCTCCGGATTCCAATCTCAGTTGAAACAATCATCGAAACAAAGAATTGCAGGCGTAATAATGATTTCGGCCTTCAAAATCCAGTTTTCAAACGTTGTTCGGATGTATTGTTCTCATCTAACAGATCTGTCATGTCCGTCAATCACTTCCTGATTGATTATGACCGTCGAAATCGTTCATGACGACGTTATTTCCTTCTCCGGAGTCCAATCTCAGTTGAAACAATCATCGAAACTAAGAATTGCAGGCGTAATAATGATTTCGGCCTTCAAAATCGAGTTTTCAAACGTTGTTCGGATGTATTGTTCTCATCTAACAGATCTGTCATGTCCGTCAATCACTTCCTGATTGATAATGACCGTCGCAATCGTTCATGACGACGTTATTTCCTTCTCCGGAGTCCAATCTCAGTTGAAACAATCATCGAAACTAAAATTGCAGGCGTAATAATGATTTCGGCCTTCAAAATCGAGTTTTCAAACGTTGTTCGGATGTATTGTTCTCATCTAACAGATCTGTCATGTCCGTCAATCACTTCCTGATTGATAATGACCGTCGCAATCGTTCATGACGACGTTATTTCCTTCTCCGGAGTCCAATCTCAGTTGAAACAATCATCGAAACTAAGAATTGCAGGCGTAATAATGATTTCGGCCTTCAAAATCGAGTTTTCAAACGTTGTTCGGATGTATTGTTCTCATCTAACAGATCTGTCATGTCCGTCAATCACTTCCTGATTGATAATGACCGTCGCAATCGTTCATGACGACGTTATTTCCTTCTCCGGAGTCAATCTCAGTTGAAACAATCATCGAAACTAAGAATTGCAGGCGTAATAATGATTTCGGCCTTCAAAATCGAGTTTTCAAACGTTGTTCGGATGTATTGTTCTCATCTAACAGATCTGTCATGTCCGTCAATCACTTCCTGATTGATAATGACCGTCGCAATCGTTCATGACGACGTTATTTCCTTCTCCGGAGTCAATCTCAGTTGAAACAATCATCGAAACTAAAAATTGCAGGCGTAATAATGATTTCGGCCTTCAAAATCGAGTTTTCAAACGTTGTTCGGATGTATTGTTCTCATCTAACAGATCTGTCATGTCCGTCAATCACTTCCTGATTGATAATGACCGTCGCAATCGTTCATGACGACGTTATTTCCTTCTCCGGAGTCCAATCTCAGTTGAAACAATCATCGAAACTAAAATTGCAGGCGTAATAATGATTTCGGCCTTCAAAATCGAGTTTTCAAACGTTGTTCGGATGTATTGTTCTCATCTAACAGATCTGTCATGTCCGTCAATCACTTCCTGATTGATAATGACCGTCGCAATCGTTCATGACGACGTTATTTCCTTCTCCGAGTCAATCTCAGTTGAAACAACCATCGAAACTAAGAATTGCAGGCGTAATAATGATTTCGGCCTTCAAAATCGAGTTTTCAAACGTTGTTCGGATGTATTGTTCTCATCTAACAGATCTGTCATGTCCGTCAATCACTTCCTGATTGATAATGACCGTCGCAATCGTTCATGACGACGTTATTTCCTTCTCCGGAGTCCAATCTCAGTTGAAACAATCATCGAAACTAAGAATTGCAGGCGTAATAATGATTTCCGGCCTTCAAAATCGAGTTTTCAAACGTTGTTCGGATGTATTGTTCTCATCTAACAGATCTGTCATGTCCGTCAATCACTTCCTGATTGATTATGACCGTCGCAATCGTTCATGACGACGTTATTTCCTTTCTCCGGATTCCAATCTCAGTTGAAACAATCACCGAAACTAAAAATTGCAGGCGTAATAATGATTTCGGCCTTCAAAATCGAGTTTTCAAACGTTGTTCGGATGTATTGTTCTCATCTAACAGATCTGTCATGTCCGTCAATCACTTCCTGATTGATAATGACCGTCGCAATCGTTCATGACGACGTTATTTCCTTCTCCGGAGTCCAATCTCAGTTGAAACAACCATCGAAACTAAAATTGCAGGCGTAATAATGATTTCGGCCTTCAAAATCGAGTTTTCAAACGTTGTTCGGATGTATTGTTCTCATCTAACAGATCTGTCATGTCCGTCAATCACTTCCTGATTGATAATGACCGTCGCAATCGTTCATGACGACGTTATTTCCTTCTCCGGAGTCAATCTCAGTTGAAACAATCATCGAAACTAAAATTGCAGGCGTAATAATGATTTCGGCCTTCAAAATCGAGTTTTCAAACGTTGTTCGGATGTATTGTTCTCATCTAACAGATCTGTCATGTCCGTCAATCACTTCCTGATTGATAATGACCGTCGCAATCGTTCATGACGACGTTATTTCCTTCTCCGGAGTCCAATCTCAGTTGAAACAATCATCGAAAAAGAAGAATTGCAGGCGTAATAATGATTTCGGCCTTCAAAATCGAGTTTTCAAACGTTGTTCGGATGTATTGTTCTCATCTAACAGATCTGTCATGTCCGTCAATCACTTCCTGATTGATTATGACCGTCGCAATCGTTCATGACGACGTTATTTCCTTCTCCGGATTCCAATCTCAGTTGAAACAATCATCGAAACTAAGAATTGCAGGCGTAATAATGATTTCGGCCTTCAAAATCGAGTTTTCAAACGTTGTTCGGATGTATTGTTCTCATCTAACAGATCTGTCATGTCCGTCAATCACTTCCTGATTGATAATGACCGTCACCAATCGTTCATGACGACGTTATTTCCTTCTCCGGAGTCCAATCTCAGTTGAAACAATCATCGAAACTAAAATTGCAGGCGTAATAATGATTTCGGCCTTCAAAATCGAGTTTTCAAACGTTGTTCGGATGTATTGTTCTCATCTAACAGATCTGTCATGTCCGTCAATCACTTCCTGATTGATAATGACCGTCGCAATCGTTCATGACGACGTTATTTCCTTCTCCGGAGTCCAATCTCAGTTGAAACAATCATCGAAACTAAAATTGCAGGCGTAATAATGATTTCGGCCTTCAAAATCGAGTTTTTCAAACGTTGTTCGGATGTATTGTTCTCATCTAACAGATCTGTCATGTCCGTCAATCACTTCCTGATTGATTATGACCGTCGCAATCGTTCATGACGACGTTATTTCCTTCTCCGGAGTCCAATCTCAGTTGAAACAATCATCGAAACTAAAATTGCAGGCGTAATAATGATTTCGGCCTTCAAAATCGAGTTTTTCAAACGTTGTTCGGATGTATTGTTCTCATCTAACAGATCTGTCATGTCCGTCAATCACTTCCTGATTGATAATGACCGTCGCAATCGTTCATGACGACGTTATTTCCTTCTCCGGAGTCCAATCTCAGTTGAAACAACCATCGAAACTAAGAATTGCAGGCGTAATAATGATTTCGGCCTTCAAAATCGAGTTTTCAAACGTTGTTCGGATGTATTGTTCTCATCTAACAGATCTGTCATGTCCGTCAATCACTTCCTGATTGATAATGACCGTCGCAATCGTTCATGACGACGTTATTTCTTTCTCCGGAGTCCAATCTCAGTTGAAACAATCACCGAAACTAAGAATTGCAGGCGTAATAATGATTTCGGCCTTCAAAATCGAGTTTTCAAACGTTGTTCGGATGTATTGTTCTCATCTAACAGATCTGTCATGTCCGTCAATCACTTCCTGATTGATTATGACCGTCGCAATCGTTCATGACGACGTTATTTCCTTCTCCGGAGTCCAATCTCAGTTGAAACAATCATCGAAACTAAGAATTGCAGGCGTAATAATGATTTCGGCCTTCAAAATCGAGTTTTCAAACGTTGCTCGGATGTATTGTTCTCATCTAACAGATCTGTCATGTCCGTCAATCACTTCCTGATTGATAATGACCGTCGCAATCGTTCATGACGACGTTATTTCCTTCTCCGGAGTCAATCTCAGTTGAAACAATCATCGAAACTAAAATTGCAGGCGTAATAATGATTTCGGCCTTCAAAATCGAGTTTTTCAAACGTTGTTCGGATGTATTGTTCTCATCTAACAGATCTGTCATGTCCGTCAATCACTTCCTGATTGATAATGACCGTCGCAATCGTTCATGACGACGTTATTTCCTTCTCCGGATTCCAATCTCAGTTGAAACAATCACCGAAACTAAAATTGCAGGCGTAATAATGATTTCGGCCTTCAAAATCGAGTTTTCAAACGTTGTTCGGATGTATTGTTCTCATCTAACAGATCTGTCATGTCCGTCAATCACTTCCTGATTGATAATGACCGTCGCAATCGTTCATGACGACGTTATTTCCTTCTCCGGAGTCCAATCTCAGTTGAAACAACCATCGAAACTAAAATTGCAGGCGTAATAATGATTTCGGCCTTCAAAATCGAGTTTTCAAACGTTGTTCGGATGTATTGTTCTCATCTAACAGATCTGTCATGTCCGTCAATCACTTCCTGATTGATAATGACCGTCGCAAATCGTTCATGACGACGTTATTTCCTTCTCCGGATTCCAATCTCAGTTGAAACAATCATCGAAACTAAAAATTGCAGGCGTAATAATGATTTCGGCCTTCAAAATCCAGTTTTCAAACGTTGTTCGGATGTATTGTTCTCATCAAAATCGAGTTTTCAAACGTTGTTCGGATGTATTGTTCTCATCTAACAGATCTGTCATGTCCGTCAATCACTTCCTGATTGATTATGACCGTCGCAATCGTTCATGACGACGTTATTTCCTTCTCCGGAGTCCAATCTCAGTTGAAACAATCATCGAAACTAAGAATTGCAGGCGTAATAATGATTTCGGCCTTCAAAATCGAGTTTTCAAACGTTGTTCGGATGTATTGTTCTCATCTAACAGATCTGTCATGTCCGTCAATCACTTCCTGATTGATAATGACCGTCGCAATCGTTCATGACGACGTTATTTCCTTCTCCGGATTCCAATCTCAGTTGAAACAATCATCGAAACTAAGAATTGCAGGCGTAATAATGATTTCGGCCTTCAAAATCCAGTTTTCAAACGTTGTTCGGATGTATTGTTCTCATCTAACAGATCTGTCATGTCCGTCAATCACTTCCTGATTGATAATGACCGTCAAAATCGTTCATGACGACGTTATTTCCTTCTCCGGAGTCCAATCTCAGTTGAAACAATCACCGAAACTAAGAATTGCAGGCGTAATAATGATTTCGGCCTTCAAAATCGAGTTTTCAAACGTTGTTCGGATGTATTGTTCTCATCTAACAGATCTGTCATGTCCGTCAATCACTTCCTGATTGATAATGACCGTCGCAATCGTTCATGACGACGTTATTTCCTTCTCCGGAGTCCAATCTCAGTTGAAACAATCATCGAAACTAAGAATTGCAGGCGTAATAATGATTTCGGCCTTCAAAATCGAGTTTTCAAACGTTGTTCGATGTATTGTTCTCATCTAACAGATCTGTCATGTCCGTCAATCACTTCCTGATTGATAATGACCGTCGAAATCGTTCATGACGACGTTATTTCCTTTCTCCGGAACCCTCTCTCAGTTGAAACAAAACCAGGAACCTCTCTGACTTGGAACCTCTCTGACAAAGCCATAAGCAGACGCCAGCAA